>JBBPMU010000071.1:0-77227 GCA_038090475.1 Wakefieldia striispora | reverse complement strand
TGGTGGCTTAATGTGAGTCCTGTATACTAGTGACATTGCAAGCACCCGTTGTCATGGCCAATCCTAGGCCTAACTGACCGACCCTAGATAAGCACTACGGCTACACATACGCGGATCATCCCTGGAACAAAAGTGCACGTTGTGAAGCGGTTGCAAGGGACCCGGTGACCTGCTCCCATCAGCAAATACTTCTTGCCTTGAGCGGATTGACTTAGATGGACGACCCTGGAACTACTCGGGATGCGTTTCGACCCAAAGGTGAACACATGTACCTGCCATCTCATATGTTCTCTTTTGGGGTCTTGCATTGTTTCGACTCTCTTGCTGGTTGCTCCTCCTACAATTGAAGCGTGTCGCGTGTACACTATACGACAACATACTTGTTTCAAGCTGCCAATTTAGCAACTAGGTTATGTCGAAACACGCGAGACGAGAACCTTTCGAGGATGTAGTAGTCTCTCCAAACCGTACCTGCTGAATATCTCCGAGTCGGAAAAACGTTTTTATTAACGATTCTATGGCGATTGGTCATCAATCACGAGTCTCCAAACGTTGAGCAAGGGATTCAGGTGGTACTTACCATAACGTGTTGAGTTCGGATGAACTCTTCGCGTCACTCCGAGGCTTCGAAACATACGATTAGACGTCTACAATAGGGATCTGAGTCGTTTTATGATGCCAATCGGATTTTGTGTAGGGTGACCAGTCGAGCACCTCCAGTGGTAGCTTGCTGCAACCCTATCTCCTCCCTCGAGGAATTTCGCATGCTATTCGAACAAATAGAATGACCTTTGATCTCCACATAAGGCTATTGTTGGTGCGCCAGCTATATATACTGTATGCAGCTGCCAGTGGTCGTACCGGCAAAGATCCATAGTTCTCGAAATGGTAGTTCCAAGTGGGAGTGCTCAAATTAGATGTGATGTGGACCAGCTAGATGGTATCGTGGGGCGGTTGCATTGGAAGGGTGTTCGTACCGACGATCAGTATCTTCAACATAAAGGAAGTGAATTTCGTGGACATAAAAGTTGCGCTTGGAAACTGTATAACTTGTCCCTGGGTGATGGTATTATCATCACCTGCACGCCAAACAGTCGAGAGGCTACGCTAAAACGGGTTCAGTCCACTTCAATCCACTGAATACATAGCCACACTGTTGAAGAGCCGAGGGCCTGCGGGGAGATATTTACCGCATATATTTGAGCTGCTATTGTTGAAGCTCCTGCTAATGATGGCCGTCAAGATGGTGCATTGAGATGGCCTATCAACGGAGTTGGGATCGAGCGAGGTGGTATGAAGGATGCAGAACTGGTCCCAAGGTACGCGATCAACTTGTCCCGGGTAAAGGGGGCTAAATAACTTTATGGTATTCCATTCAGACCATTCGTGTCTAGTGCACGCTGCTCTGTATCAGCTGGAAGTCGGGGTGAGAGTTGTCGGCTTCACGACATACATGTCTGCTGGCTCCTTCGTTCAGATTCGGCGCGGGAAACGAAGGAAAGAACGCGAGTCAGCTGAGCTGAAGAAGCAGAACTGGTTCTCCCAGGATCTCTCCGAGCGACAGGTCGCTGGCGCTAGCCTAACAGGTTTACTACCAATTGGCGCGAGAGCTGTCAAGCTTTCATGGGCAATGATGAAAAGAGGGGTGAGACACGAATAACTTCAAACGGCCATTCCAATAATTTGATACGTATGATCTAAGATGTACTGAGGGATGAAGGAACGAACCGGCCAGGCGGTGTTCAAATCGGTAAATCGGTAGTTGTGGAGTGTAGGCAATACTACATACACGGAAAAGCGGCTGGAGCACTCTTTTGCGTGTTGAGTACCAAGTACCTGAGTGATCTCGATTGATCACCACTGAATTTCTTGTTGCGGCGTTTTCCCAGACTGTGGTCTGAATCATAAAGACATTATGCAGCGCTGAGAGAGTGCATATCATGGTGGCCCAACTCCAAGGGGTTGTAGTAACGTGCGAAAGGAGCTAAAAAAAGCCGCAGCTAAATTAGACGTCCCATACAATGAACGTTTGAATATTTGAGGTTGTCGAGGTTTTCTATTCGGGGTTAAACGTTAGACCAAGTTGAAGCTTCAGCTCCAAGTGTTCCGCCGCAAATTAGGCCAAATTCACCAGAACGGGTCTAGATGTCAGAGACTTAACTCGGACCTTCTGATCGACTTGGTTTCAAGTTCGCCTGGACCAGAATTCGGGTTCTCACCCTACTATGTCGGCTTGGTGCCTGGTGACAATGCTGACTCTGACGTTGACAGCCATCAAGAACGTGATTTCGAATATCGCTTGGTAACTGTGAGATCTCTTGACAGTCCTTTGTGCGTGCTGGATTTTGGTTGATCAGGCAGGGCCTTCCAGGACCAACGGTTCCCCGCCGAGGATCGCGACATCAACTTGAAGATCACCACATTGGCACATTTCCAACAGCATCGACTTGCAGTATTAGATTATCGATGTGAGCACATTTACGTCTGTAATTAGACCGCTTAAGGATCTGCTATACGCCTCGCACGATCACTCGGATTAAGAGATCCCCCTGCATCAAAATTAACGGCCGCATTTCTTGTTCCATTGGGACCTTGTACAAGCTGTGGCCCATGGTTCTCTGACCAATTATCCGAGACCCCTGATCACGGGATTTATGCGATGCCAGCTAACGTCGGGCATTCCCAGGTTTATCGGGAATTCATCAGCATCTCAGTCAGCAGCGTCTCCACGCCGAGTCTAGTCGCCGCCACAAGCGCTGCCCATCCGTACCGACCGCCCACCGCTTCCTGCGGTATCTACGAGACATCGTTTGTGATCGTGGACTCCCCTCCTGTTCAGGACCCCGACGACAGTTGGCAGCTGAGTAAGGCCAGATCAAAAATTGGTCAGCTGTCGCGCTGGCGGTAGTTTTTGCCCTACCCACTTACTCCGTCCGCATCTCAGTAACTCGATAGGACGCCAGGCACAGCATCTCTCGGTTTCTCAAGCCAAGCCGCTCGGATATGGTCACGCACATTCCCCCAGGTATATAAACTGGCCGGATTGGTCCGGTCGATATCCACTCATCATCCTCACTCGTATCCATCGAATCTCACTTTCAACATGGTCCTCAAACTCCACGGTGCCTCCCTCTCCACTTGTACCCGCTTGATCGCCGTGGTCTGCAAGGAAAAGGAGATCCCGTACGAGCTCGTCCCCGTCGATCTCTTCAAGGGTGAACACAAGCACCCCGATTTCCTCAAGTTCCAGCCATTCGGCCAGGTCCCTTACGTCGTACGTCGTACTCCACCAACTTCGATATAGCGAGACTAAACCGATCGCAAGGACGACGAGGGCTTCATCCTCTATGAATCTCGCGCAGTTTCCCGTTACCTGATCAAGAAATACCCCAACCAAGGCACTGCTGGCCTCATCCCCACCGACCCCAAGGCGGAGGCTCTCTTCGAGCAAGCCGCTTCCATTGAGGTTTCCAACTTCAATGCGATTGCTGGTCCTCTTGTCTTCGAGAAAGTGTTCAAGCCGTGCGTACATACGTTCATTTACACCGACGTCTGATGAGTCTGATCCATGTACCAGTAAGATGGGTGGTGCTACCAACCAAGCCGTTGCCGATGATCTACTCGCGAAGCTCTCGGCCAAGCTCGATGTCTACGATCTGATCCTCAGCAGGCAGAAGTACTTGGCTGGCGACGTATGTCACTGGTTTTCATTTCGTTTTGTACGCCGATGACTCATCCACACATAGAGCTTGACCCTCGCTGACCTCCAACACTTGCCTTATGGAACTATGCTCGATATCGCCGGACATGGCGATGTTTTTACCACGAGGCCCAACGTGGCGAGGTACGCAAATCGCTGGCCGATCGTGCGATTAGCGTTGATCTGGATTTCAATTATAGGTGGTGGAACGATATCTTCAACAGGCCTTCTTGGCAGGCTGTTAAGAACGGCGCTTAAAATAAAGAACCAGCAACATTGGTGAAACAAGGTCCTTGTACGCAGGACCTTTCCGACTGTTGTGTACTTGTATCCTATGTATTATTTTAGAAGAAACGAAGATTACTGTGCCTGATCTTTGGCGGCATTGTTAAGTACTGCGGGACAGGGTCGAGTTGATGGAGGTCTAAATCTGACATCATGTGGTCTGTCGTGAGCTCGGTTCTCATGCGCATAAGTCCGAGAGATTCGGGGGCCTATATATACTCGGGAGATCTGCGATTGAGAGCAGGAACACCATGCTTAAGGCTTAAGCATCTGAGAGAAGACCAGGACATCTCACGTCCTGCGTCCTGTATGGATAAATTAGTACGTTGCGTTCGACCCTTTGGATGGAAGCCTACGTATCACGACAACTTTACGTGGAATGTCGATAAATCGGCTTTCAAAACGCTGGCAGGGGAGGACCGAGCGGAATCGTACTCCCATCGCAGCTGATGAAACAGGCCGCTCACCTGGAGCATGCGATCCTCGGACAGCGTAGTGATAGGCAGTTGCTGCCGCAGATTAACTTAGCATTACGGGACCAACCGGATCGGCAAGTCTCGGGCGTGTCCTCAGTGAGAAACTGAAAGGGATAGTGGAATTGAGTACGCCACATTTGATGGGGCTGATACCAGACCCGAATAACGATTTTAGCTGCATTTCTCAGAGCACCCAGTTAGGGAGATGATTCTCACCAGTTGTGAAACGATGAAACCTTTTTTTTTTTGCCTGGGACATGAGCCAAATTCGGGTCGGCATGTGGTGTTGACTCCACACCTCGAGTGTATTGCACCAGGCGTTCACTGGCTGTAATGACGCAAAGCAGTGGGGACTCCGGACATGTGTAGTATAGAAGTTCGTGTAACGCCACAGGTTTCCTAAAATGTGAGTTCGTGGGGTTTCCCAATTGCCTGCCGTGATCCAGCCAACCTTGAATTTGCTTCACGTCCACTACTTGCATGAACCTTGTCTCTGCTTTTTTTCTACGTTACTAGTACGCTCGGGTACGTTCAAGACGCGTCTTGCTTTATTCATCGATCTCACTATTCTACAGTAGTCCATCATTACCCTTTGTAAATCCAACCCTTCGCGCTCTCTTATACTCTCCAGATGGTTCCACGTCGCACCCCCCAGTCCTTTAACTCCCTCAGTCCACAGGATGCCATTTCCCCTTCATCAGTCCCCTCTTCCCCCGCCAACGTCGTCTTTCCTCAAGCTCGTTCAAGCTCGCCCTCGGGCATCTCTCACTTCCTTTCAAAACCCTCGAAATGGTTTGGAAGAAAGACATCAGACCCCCGTTCCCTCTCCATCGGATCCGAACCAAGGGCAAGCATCAGTTCGGTCAGGCGTCCCAAAATCTCCAGACCCACAGATCCTCGCCCCATTCTCTCGTCCTTCCAGTCAGAGCCTCTTTCCATAGACGCTACCAAGTAAGTCCTCTTTTTCGTGGTCGCGCGCAGAGCCTCATACCCAAATGAATTACGTCGCGTTTTCCTCCCGTGATACTGACATCATCGTCTGCAGGCCGGTCGCAGAACTTGCTTTTAAATCGAAGAAGTCGTTCGAATTGCCTTTAGCATACCCCTCTTCTTCTCATCAACATTCTCCCGATATTGACGGCGGTCTTGGTGACCTTCGCCACATATCCCGCAAAACCTGGTCCAAGTCCGCAGATGACCTCAGAACCTTCACTGATCCAACTCATACTGGCGTCGACATTTCCTTTCAGCACAGGATACAAGAGTATCGTAATAGAAGCAACAGCAGTGCCACTCTGCACCCCACCGCTTCTGGTAGCAATGTTCCCCCAAGCCCAGTGATGCAATCTCTTCCATCTGCTGCGGCAAATATATCCAATTCACCTCCCGATGACTCTTTTATTATGAATGAGCCTAATATTTCCATATCCGTCTCCTCTCCCACATCGGACGGCTTCGTTTTTCCAGACGAGTCCCAACCCACGCCAAACGCTAGGGCGCACGCCTTCGCGCCTAGATTACCAACGAAGCTCTCTTCTTCCAAACTTGGTCTCTCCCCAAACACTCCCAAAAGAAAAGGATCAGGAGACTCGATGAAGTACCCCGACATCGATAAACATTCAGGCACTTCGATGGGTCGTGGAGTCTTCCCTTTCAATCTCGCTGGTCCTTCTCTCAAGCACTCAGCTCCAAATTTGGCTGCGCACGCTTCCGCAAACCAACCTCCTTCATTACTTGAACCACCCAGCTTCGACGACGCGCCAGAGCCGGACGAAGGTATCGTCTCAAAGCGAACCTCTCAGATCACCTACAACACTGGATTCATCAATCGTCTGACGGACCCTGCGCCGATGATACAGGCTTACCAAAAACCCTACAGTCCGGCTCTCAATTATCCACTGGCGAAGGGCTGGAAACCTTTCAAAGCCGAACTCAAAGGCTCAAAGCTCTGTTTCTACAAATCCCCAAGCGATAGAAGTGCTGCCATCAAGGAGTTGTTCCCTACAGGGGTCATTCCCCCGAGCCTCGAGGACGTGGCCGTCGCAGAATCGGAACTCTCTGAGGAGCTCGCGAGACCGGTGAGGGGCAGAGAAGATGGTGTCGGGTCTATCGGGAGGAAGAAGCGAGCGTATTGGGGAAGAAGGACGCATCCCGAGCTAGTGCTCAGCGAAGGTCACATCGTGAAGGGATCTTTTGAAGCCCTCGTGCACGAAGCTGTGTTTGCGACTACGTTCGTTTCTCGTCCCACGGACGAAAATCCGGAGTTCACGGAGTGTTCATCTGATGGAAGAATTCCAGAGTGGAAAGATTTCTCCTCTGCGATCATCCTTTGTCTGCCTTACTTGGTCGAACGGTCAAAGTTCGAAAATGAATTCACACGCCTTTGCTCCAATTTGGTCAGCGGCGCAAACGAGGATGCCAGAGAAGCCGAACGCGCTCGGGTGGTTTGGATGGCCCAAGAATATGTCAGATACTACTGTACCCCGTCTGACGAGTCTAATTGGCAAGAGTTCACATCCAGCACTATTCCCAATTCCCACATGATTTCCCTCACCACCAATGGTGGTGTGCCCAAGTCGGTCTCCACCCAGGCCATCTTTACGCCGTCTCCGAACCCGAACCTGGGAAGTCCACAAATTGATGGTGCGAGTACGGTTTCTCCAAATCTCGGGACCTTCTCGCCAAGACCTCAAGATGGCAGGATAGTTTCTTTAATGGACGCGTTAGGAACCACAGGCATTCCACAGGCTTCTCCAGGGAAGCCGCTTAATCCGCGACAGCAACGTCCCCAGCTTCCATCCGCAGATGCAGTGGAACGACCACAGAAAATCTGGGCGATGCTTTCACAAGATGGCTTCTCTCGCGAGGTCTTGTCATTACTCGATATCCAGTTGATCGCTGCCAGTCTCCAAACGTTCCACCGAAATGTGTTTCAAGGGCTTCCGGGTAATTTGACAGTCGGTTATGCCCTTGGAGCGGACTTCCTTCCAGGTACTTCCGAAGACGTTGATGAGACCCAGACGGAGTCGACAACACGTTCGGCCACGTTCTTCGGCAGCGACGAGCATCCCCACTGGCTTACAAAATTGCTTTTAATGCAAATCCTCGGCTCGGATTCATCCCACACGAACAATTCGCACCTGGACCGATCGTCCCGCACACATTCACGTTCCGAGGTCATCTCCATTTGGGCTAGAGTCGGTGAACTCTGCCGTATCGCCGGAGATGAGTGTTCCTGGAAAGCCATCTCGGCTGCGTTGTGCTCTCGTCCTGTATCGAGGCTGACAAAAGCCTGGAGACGTGCTGACAGACAAAGCGTTATTGCCGTCGAGTCATGGATATATCCCGAGAATGACGGCCGCGTGGCTACTGCCAGAGAGCCGATGGTGACTGCTTGGGGGGGAGACTCGAAGGAGCGGATACGCTACGAGTTGGAACGTGCGCGAAATGAGGTGGACGAACATTGGGCTGCTGAGCCGCTTTTGAAGACCAAGGATATATTTGAGGGTCTTAGGACGCATTTTGCACTGTGCTCCAGGGTGCCTGTCGATGCCGCTTCGGTTTCTCAGGATGTCACCAAGTTGGTATCGCTTTGGGAGGATCTGTCTGACGAGAAAAGCGCGCACAATGCGTTCGCTTCAAAATTCCAGCGGTGCGTCCCACGTCACTAGGAGATGGGAGGTTCATTGATGTCGATGCTAGCGTTGAGCAATTCATGTCCCTTTCCCTGGCTGCTGAACCTCGGAGGAAAGGACTATTCGAGCCACTTTTTTGGAATCAGTCCAGTGTGGTTCCCCACACGCATTGTCATCCCTTGGTTCCCCTCCTCTTTGTGGAACCTTTGCCTACTGTCTCGCTTCTCGACCGGAGCCAGGTTTGGAGAGGTCGTCTTGAGAGCGGGCCGACGAAACTCACCGTAGAAGAGCTCCAACAGCTTCGTAATCTCGACAGCTCCTTGCGTCCGTTTGGGAGGAATGATGCTTCAGCCAGTAGGGAGAAACTGCTTAAGATCGGAGACGTCGATCTACGAGGGACGGCCATTCCTGTATACGACGGGGAGCTGCTCCTCGTTGCACGTCCCGACAAGGATCCGGGATCCGCTTCGCGACCCGCGTCACGTGCTCCCTCGCGTCCGCCCAGCTCAGCGATCGAAGCATCGGGCAACGATAGAACGATTGTTCGTACGCCGTCTATCCGGGTAAAGCCAAGCTCTTCACAGGGACTAGAGCGCAAGTCTAGCGTGCAGCGAAGGAACTCCTTGCCTGCGATATCACAACGGCCAAGTCCCCCAGTCGTGACGGAGATCTCGACGGAGCGACCCATCCGGGTGCTCGTGCAAGCCGGCACTCTGGATAGGCTGGTAAACGTTTTAATTCACGGTCTCAAGGGTGTTTCGGTTGCAGTGGCGGACGATAACGGAGAAACCTCGCTACGGGATGGAAATACCAGGGATCTCATCGTCGATCACTCCGAGTTTGCTCGAGTTTGGTGGAACGTGTTCCGAAGCTTTGTGACACCAATCGTATTTTTCGAGGTGAGCCCTGTCATATCTCTGTTCTTGCAGCATCGTTCTCGGTGCTGACGCGAATGTAGCTTTTGCGCAAGCGATTCGTAGGGAGTCGGCCCTCGAACGCCATCTCCACGAATGCGCCGGTTCACGTCGTACAGTACCGGTCTGAAATCTTTGGCGCTGTCAGAGAATGGATTACTTCTGGTGGAGGTGCACAAGACTGTCTGGACGACGCCCAGCTCTACGAATTGGTTAGGGCCTTCTTGGAGGCACCGTTGGATCGCTCGGTCCCTGACTCTTCACCGGTGGACGATGAGGATGAGCTTGCCCAAGCCTGGGATGGTTTGGATATCACGAGGAAGGACACGTTGTCGACGTTCATGTCCCACACTTTACGTCCACCGGCGCTCTGCGTCGCCGTCCTTCGGTCATCAGCGACGGTCTCACAAAATCGAAATTTCGGGAACCAAGCACCCGATCTGGATCGGGTTACTGCCGAAGATTTGGTGGAGAACCTGGACGCCATGGGATTCGCTGCCTTTAGTAACGTCTCGGAAGAGGTGCGTGTTTTCCGTTGGGATATGGTTTCTGCTGACGAGCGTGTCAAAGGATTTGTTCATTACTGCCGATCTACTCGAAGTGCAAAGTGCTGACCGGACGGGTTGGTTTTGTACGAGGGAGCCCCACTTGTTGGATGACGTCGAGATTCAGACCATGTACTCTCATCTCACGGAGGTCGAGCCATCGTCGATGATAACTGATTCTCAAGATTCTGTTTATCGTCTTCTTCCACCGAGCGTTCGGAGCTGTGTACGGGCTTACAATATCCTCCGTAAATGGATCATCTCGAAGCTCGTCGGGGCGAAACTTGGCATTCGGGGACGGCAGGCACGTATGGATTTGTGTCTGCGGGCCATCGAGATCGCGCGCATGCGCAGCCTCGAGGGAGTTGCCGGTCCCGTCGAACCTCACGAACGACCGGTTGTGCGTTCTTTTGTCGAGGCTGTCCTCACTGCCGCGATCATTAGCCCCGAGAGTCGGATGCATCAGCGATCGTGGCAGAACGTGGCTACCACCCGTGGGGTCCAATACGATAGTCTCGGCGCTCTGCTATCGCGACCGATGGTTCCGAACAAGTTGTATGGTGATCCTCTCGTGGTCGATATCAGCTGGCTCTTGGAACGTATGCTCGAGATCGTCAGCGTACCGAATACGGTGGCGATATCGCTGGAAGATCCACAATCCATCATTAACCTGGATAAACGCAGGTCAGGAATTTTTCTTCAGGGTCCTCGACCGTCCAATGTACTGACAGTTCTTTGCAAGACACTTGTGCGACATCATCCTCAACACGCCATCATTGTTCAGCAAGCACGGTCGTTCCAAGGATGATGTCGACCGACGAGACTTTGAGCGCCTCAACAACATCGAAAAGGAAGTGAGCGCGATTCACTTTGATCCTCGTGGTATCAAGGAGGAGGCACAACGCGAAACCCTTCAAGCCCAGATAAGTGGCTCTGCGTCCGCGAAAAAGGTCGTCAGACCTTTCCAGCGCCTCATCTCGCTTCAGCACGAGAAGAGCAAACGAGACAAGTACCTATACGATCGGCTGTGCAAAGACAAGAAGCAGGAGCAGCTGCGAATGGAACGGCGGGACGAGTACCTGAACAAGGTGATGCGGCCCCGGAAACCGATAACGCAGGCTCAGAAGCAGCACCGTCTAAAGAAGAGCTACTCCTCCGCATTCTTCCAATTGATGCGGCCCATCTCGAGCGCATTTACGGACCATGCCATGACTGCCAAGAAGTCCCCTGCGGAGCTTGATTTCACGCCCTCTGGAAGACCGTCGTTGGTGCTTTCTATCGTCGGTGCTAAAGTGGCTCAGTTCATTAACAATGAGAGGTCGTACATGTTCCAGCTGGATACGGAAGAGGGAGAGCAGTACTTGCTGCAAGCGTTTTCGAGGCAGGAGATGACACGATGGATAGAGACGATCACGAACGTGTCTAAGGTGGCTGCGAAGCGACGTCTGACGTACCTCGGTAATTCTCCCAAGCCTCAGTTGTCGGACCATATCATCGATCCTGTTGGGGTGTCGTCGACGTCCCGAGATCCCGCTGCTGGTGGGTGCTGCGTCCAGTCTCGCGTCCGGAAGAATGTACTGACGAAGTGCTTCCTAGTTTTTGGCGTGGAACTGGAGTTTCTGCTTGAACGCGAAGCAGGTGGGGCAGACGTTCCATATGGCACGATTCCTTCTGTGATTGCGATCTGTTTGGCGGAAGTTGAGGCCCGCGGGTTGAGCGAAGTTGGCATTTGTAAGTCTGACTTTCCGTCTAGAGGCACTTTCCGTAAGGTTGATGTGTCCTAGATCGTATTGCAGGCGCGACCCTTGAGATCAATGCCCTCCGTGATGCATTCAACAGGGGCGAAATGCCGATTACGGAGCACACGGACGTCTATGCGATCGGTGACTTGATCAAGTCATGGTTCAGGGTTTTACCTGAACCGGTGTTTCCCTCGTCGGCGTATTATGCTATGATCGAAGCTATCAGTACGTCGATTGTTCTTCAACGTATACACGTCCTGATCTCCTTGTCATTGAAGAGGTGGAAAATCTGCACGCGCGGTTGTCGAGCATTCGAGGCGTCGTTCATGCGCTCCCGAGAGCCAACTTTGATCTGCTGAAGCGCGTCGCTGAACATCTGGACAAGTACGTCCTTTTCTTGGGCGTCACAGATACGCGTCTCATTATAGCCTCCAGAGTCACCGACTTCGAAGAACAAAACCACATGACGGCGGAAGCGCTCGCCATCGTCTTTAGTCCAAACTTGCTACGAGCGCCCCAAAACGATTTTGCCCTCATCCTCTCCAACATGGGGTATACGCACAAGCTTGTCAAGGCTCTCATTACCCATGTGCGTGGTTGTATAGAGGGATACAAACGTGACACTAACTCGTAAATGTAGTTCCATGTCATATTTGACGAAGATTACGAGGCGGAAAACGATGCGGAAGAAGATATGGAAGCGCCGATCTTGGAGGAAGAGGAGGAAGACATTCCTCCATCCCGGTCGACACACACTGGGGACGAAGAATGATAAAACCAACGATGGTGCTCTGTACACACTCATTCGGAGGTATCTTTCACATCTTTCTACATTGGACGCTCGTGTTGTGTTACTTTTTTTTTATGATCCTTTCTCCGTCAGTTTGCGGCACATTTATTATGGACATGTACAATCGTCTACCACACGCACTTTCTTTTAGCTCTCACTAGATCTCGTTCTCATCCTTTTTTTTCGCCCTCCTCTCTTTTTATTACGTTGGTCCTCATCCATCAGTCGGAACTGGCACAAAATTTATTATTGTACTGCAGTCTAGCTAAATCTGCCTCGTCAAGCATGATACCTGTCTAATCATCCTCATCCCAATTGCCTGCTTGCTGAGGTACTTTTGGTCCACCAGCAGGCTTGCTCATGATAATGCTGTCCACACTTAGTACCGAGACTGCAGCTTCCGTTCCAAGCTTTATAGCCCACGACTTGGCAGCCAGGGAATCGAGGATCTTGTAATCGGTAGCGATCAGCGTACCGTCCCGTTCAGCCTGGTGTGTCCTCGGGATGAGTAACGCATGTACGCGAGTTAAGTAAGACGATCACCTCGACGTCGACACCCCAAGCCTCTCCGCCCTTTTGCTCGTGCTTTGCCCACAGCCGACTAAGCACCTCGTTGCCCTCTGCACCACCGAGCGCGTTCTCTGCGAGCGTTCTCGGGACGACCTCGAGCGCAGTCGCATACCGCTTCACGGCATGCTGCGCGAGGCCCTTGAGCCCACTCCCATACGCGTCCACGCGCTTTCCGAGCTCGAGCTCCGTCGCCCCCGCGCCGGGCACGAGCCGCGGGTCTTTGAGCAGCGACTTGATCACGTTGACGCCGTCGTCCACCGCGCGCTCGAGGTCGTCCAGATGGTTCGCGGTCGCGCCTCTCAGCACGATCGTCGCCGTGTGGGTCTTTTCCGTCCGGGGGTCGTACCCGGGCTCGTCCGGTCGGAGCTGCCTGAGCACGGTGACGCGGTCGCCGCCGATTTCGGTCGTCTCGAAGACGTCGACGTAGCCGGCTTCTTCGGGGGTGGGTGCGCCGATGCGGGCGAGAGGGGTGGCGTTAACGACGCGGCTGACGCGGCGGAGGTCGAATTTGGAGAGGACTTTGAGGACGGCGATGTTGAGTCTGTTGAGGTAGTGGAGGGCGAGCTCGCCGACGGAAGATCCGGCGATGATGACCCTGACGCCTGCATCGGCGATCTCTTTGAAGATCTGGGACGCAGGTGAGTGCGTGCAAGGTGGGCGGGGGTGTGCGAGAGGGAAGGCACACCTTTTCCATGTGTTTCTCCTCGCCGCGTGTAAAGTTGAGCATCTCGTCTGCGTTTTTGATGAGGACGGTGCCTTTGGTTTCGGTTTGGGCGATGTCGAGCGCCGAGGTGAAGACGGCGACTTTGGCTTTGGTGACTTTCTTGAGGATGCCCTCGGGTTCGCGACCGAAGACCATGCCTTGAACGACGCGGCTGCCGGCGAGGCTCCCACCCATGATTTTGACGACGCGGACGTTGTCCACGTTGAAGCTTTTCGGGTTTTTTGGCATGACTGCGAGCGCGGCTTCTGCGACGAGCGCGGATAGGGTGTCTTCGAATCCATATTGTTTTGATGCGATGGCAGGCTTGAGTGCCTCTGCAAGGGAGGCCTGCGTGAAGGGCGAAGGAAGGCTACACGTGGATAGATCTTGGGGTCGGTCAGTCGCGCCGATCGCGCGTCATTGGAACAGAGACACGACGCACGCTCTAGCTCGGCGAGGGCTTTCGTACATGCAAGGTCGTAACCTTTGATGATTTCGCTCGGATGTAGACCCATGATGAGGAGGTGTTCAGACTTCTTGAGCAGTTCGCCCGCAAAGATGAGCACGGTGTTGGTCGCGTCCCCCATCTGTGCACGGTCAGGACGGGACAGGTTGGGTATGGAACATGGGCGAGACGGACCTCAGCTTCTTGGGCCTGCGACGCCATCACGAGCAGTTTGGCGGCAGGATGCACGACTTCGACCTCTTTGATGATGGTCGCCGCATCGGACGTGACGAACAAGCGACCCAGGTGATTGATCAAGAGTTTATTGCGACCTTTATCGCGATTCAGAGGCACGAACAGGGGCAACGGACGACGGACGACGCACCGTTTGGGCCAAAGCTCGTCCGTACTAGATCTGATAGTTCCGAAACGGCCTGGATGTTGCGCAGAACGGCGTCTTCGAGTCCTTGCAGATGCTAAAATGGCGATCGGTTGGTCGGTTGGTCGGTCGAGCTGATCTATGGACCATCGCACCTTGTAACCCTCCTTGAATAGCTGGACGTTGTTGGCTTTTGGGACTTTGAGGGACATGGTCGACGTTCACGAGGCTGCACTGGCAATCTTGGACGCGACTTGGAAGATGATCGCGAGGCGACTAGACTCCGCGAAACTCTCACTCTGGTCATCGCCTCTTACCACCACCGACCACACCGAACACGACTCGTCCGCTGGTCACCTTTTGACAACGAAACACTTAGGTTGGGTTGGACTTCGAGTTGACGAATTACGACCATGGTCCTCAAAATCCTGGGAGCGGTAGCGAATACCCTGTTACCCTCATCGTATTATGTGCATGCCTTCATATCCATCCTTGCGATCGTCGTCGTTCATGCCTTTGCACAAGGACGCACAACCAACCGCGAGCGCGACATGCATGCACGTGTGGTCCTCATTACCGTGAGTCCGCACTTGCCATATCTCCCAAGTGGCCGTTTCATGGTTTCTCAGGGCGCTTTTACCCCTCTCGGGTTGACCCTCGTTCAAAGTCTAGCCCAACGAGGTGCACATATTATTGCACTTTCCCCGAAACCAATCGACCATCCGGAAGTTGAGATTCTCGTCGAACTCCTGCGGTCAACGACCAAGAACGAACACATTTACGCGGAAGAATGTGACCTGTCTTCGTCAGCTTCCGTCCGCTCTTTCTGCACTGGGTTCATCACAGGGAAGGACACCCGACTGGATGCGATCGTCTTTGCACACGAATACCAGCCAATAGGTTCACTTCTTGCCTCTGACGACCCCGCAGACCTGGCACGGCAGCGACGAGCATCCTCTTTAGCCACGTTCTTGATAATTACGCTCCTCCTTCCCGTCCTCTTGGTCGCTCCCGTGGAACGCGATATCCGCATCATCAACGTTGTCAACCCATTCTATGCGGCTGCATCCATAACATACTCGTTAACTGAAGTGCTTCCGCCAACTGCGTCACTATTCAAGCTGGAAGGCCGAAGGTCTTTGGAAACGGTCATATTCATGCGCCACTTACAGCGCGTGCTAGATGCCCTTCCGTCTGGTGGTCAAGTACCCAAAACAGACGAGGCGACCATTAGCGTCGTGAGCGAGAAGGTTCAAAAGTCGAATATAGTCACTGTCACTGTTTGCCCCGGGGTCAGTCGCGCAGATACGATTGCCACGCTTCTGAAGGCGAGCACCCAAGCGCGACGGTCCATCCTCGGGACAGCCGCGTAAGCTTTCGTGGAGCCCATTTGCTCACCGATGTTGACAATCCACTTCAGCTATTTCGTTGCGCAGCCGCTGTTGAGACTATTGACCAAATCGCAAACGGCGACGGTCCAGTCGATATTGCACGTACTCTTCCTTCCGACGCCATTCAAGAGCTCGCCGACACCTGTTACCGCGATTACCACCGAGAATGCTCCAGAGGAGGTCCTGAAGGCGGGTGCTTTGTACCGGGAATGTGCCGTAGTCCATGTACGAATACCCACGCCTGATGGTACACCTTCTGGCGGTGGGGATCAGAAAGACGGGTCTATGCCGGACGATAGAGAATTGGGTGGCGTGCACCTTGGGCAATCCGTCTGGGAGTCTTTCGAAGCTGCGCTAAAAGAGTGGGAAATGACTGTTCCATCTGGAAGGGAAGCCGCTGGTGACGATATCCCATCTGTGGATACCCCTTCTACCTCGTAGTATGGCCTTTCTTTGGAGTTTTGCGCAGTGTTTCATCAGTTTTCGACAGATCGGATAGCCTCATCACGGAATTGCAATTGTCACGACCTTGGACGTATGCTTACGATTCATTGCTAGACCTCTCGCTCTGTCACTGAGTGACACCGTCATCATATAAATTATACAATGAGCAAAAAAAAACAAACTATCGGTAAATATAATAAAGCGATACCATAGGTCAAAACGCCGTTCCCTACCCGTATTCTAATGAGGAGAATCATGCTTCCTCCCGATCCAACATGTCAGCTACTGATTCAAGTGCGATCTTGGGCTTCAAGAGCGTTGTGTTCTTGTAGTCGACCACCTCTCCCTGCACCACTTTCTCTGACCTCTGCAGACCTAGTGCGGTCGTGCACAGGACGATGTTCTCGTCAGAACTGTGCTCGCTTGACTCGAAATTGTCCATGAGAGTCTTGTCGAACTTCTCGCCTGATGCCGCATTTATGGGCCACAGATCGGCCGACGTCACCTCTTCACCCATCGCCTTGTTCAACCTGGTAGCCATCTTGACAACGTTGGAGACTCGTTCGCCAAACTTTTGCGTGAATGTGCGGTAGGTGTCCTCATAGCTCTTCGTGCACCCTGCGGCAACGAGGATGATGACGAGAGTGTCGGAGATATGAGCCACCATCGTCGAGTGGAGATCAGCCTCCTGGAGTGCCACCTTTTGTGCGTGTGCACGTGTCAAGGCACGCCAGCGGCCACCCACTGCCTGGGTTTCTACGGCAGCGGCGTGGTCAGCGTAGGTCAGGCGTTAAAAGGGATTGAATTCACCTGTTTCACGAATGTCGTTGTAGATCTCTGCAAGAGGCTGCTCGGCCTGGAGGCCGTCGAAATCCCAAGTCATCATGATCCAGCGTGAGAACTCGACGGTGGCACCCTGAAGTGCGATTTGCACGAGGAGCGGGTCCTCGCTGTGCAATACAGAGCTGAGCAAGTTCGTCAGAGTGGAACCCATGAGCTCGGTTATCCGGCCGCTGGCCTCCTTCATCTCGTCTGGGTGTGCTGGTGGCCGCGTGAAGTCAAAGGAATCAGAGATGAAGGCGGATGTCTGGAGAATCTCGACATTGAGAGCGTCGACCAGGGAGATGACTTCAGCGCCAGAGAGCGTGTCAGCTTTGGTGAGGTAGACCTGAGCGGCCTTGAGTTCGCGAGTGCGGGCCTCGAGGAGGGTGGCGAGTTCGTCGTGTTTCGTTTGGGAGTGTTGGAGCTCGTTCCGGAGGTTCTTGAGCTCAGCGTCCCTGGTCTCCAGTTGGCGTCTAAGACCAGCGAGCTCCGCTGTCAGACGTTGGCTCTGCGAGAGGGCTTTACCCTTGTCCTCCTCCTCGCGACGCAGCGCCTGTTGCACCGTCGCCTTGTCCTCCTTCTCCCGCTTGAGCGACTCTGAGAGCGTGTCAGACTCGTCGAGGGCTCTCAGGTGGACCGCCTTGAGCTGGGCGATCTCCTCTTTTAGGTGTCGGTTTTCCTCGGCTGATCCATTCAACGACTCCTCGAGCTTTCTTATCCGCTCCTCCTGCGCTCTCTCTCTCTCCTCCCTCTCTCTTGACCTAACGCCAGGGAAGAAGATTTGAAGGAACCGTTGAAGGGCATGAGGTGACATGAAGCGCCAGAAGACCCAAGGTACACCCGCGAAAGCGACAGGAAAGACCCAGTATTTTGATGGTGTAAACGCAAACGTCGACAAGCTCATAGCGAATCCTGGTTAGTTCAGGCTCGCGACGAGGTGGTAACAAACGATCGTCGGGGCATTTGAAGCGCTTGGGTTATTTGGTGCGGCCATGTGGCGGGGGTGCTATAGAGGCGTGTGTTTGATACTACGCCTCGTGTCTGACTCGGAGTGGGCATCGCCCCTTGATCAGGAGGCCGCTCCTTCCCCCTGGGAATCAACAACGCCTCGTTGCGTCGGCGTTTTCTTTCGATGCATTCGGAAGTCGTCATCGTGCGCCTCGCGTAATTCATTTCCTCTGGTACGCGTTGCTGGCTCGGCTATCATATCACGGTGCGTACACACCAGTCACCATGCTGTTTGATAGCGCGACTCCACCCAGCAGAGCTACATTCGTCTGTGATATGATGATGAATGCCGTTTCGAACCTTGCAGTTCACGTTTGCAACGCGTTGTTTCAGATAAAAGGCCGCTGTGGGACGTGGCCCACTTTTCGTCTGCCTGAAGCCGCCTTAGGCGCATGTCATTCGTCTCATAGCGACGCCAAAAGAACAACGTTACGTCACAGGCTTTGCTCATTATTTCGTTCTTCGAAAGGATGCTCTCCCGAAAACCTTACCAGGGTCGCTTACGTGGGCTCGTGGTTGCCTTTGATGTCGGAACGACTTACAGTGGCGTGTCGTACGCTATTTTGGACCCAGGCGAAGTGCCAAAGATACAAGGCGTGACCAGGTGCGAGTCCTCGTGCTCGACCACGCTTGTGTGTGAGGCTGACGGAGGTGAACGCGTCCAGGTATCCGGCGCAAGAGCATGTAGGCGGCGATTGCAAAATACCGTCTATCGTGTATTACGATCAGCACGGTACTCCTCGTGCTTTTGGTGCGGAGGCGCTGCAGGATCACATCACTGAACAAGCCGAAGACGAGCAATGGATCAAGCTCGAGTGGTGCGTGTCTGATGTTGCCGGTCAATGGATCAGATGCGGTAGATGGATGATACGTTGCACAGGTGGAAGCTACACCTGCGTGCAAAGCATCTCGCAGCGTCGCATATTGCCGACGATGACCTCCCCCCGATTCCGTTTGGAAAGTCGGCTGTGGACGTGTTGGCGGATTTCATGCGTTACCTGTTCTGTTGCACCCAAAAGTACATCGAAGACTCGCATGGCGCTAACCTGTGGCAGTCGGTCGAGAACCATATCGAGTATGTGCTCACGCATCCGAACGGATGGGAAGGACCACAGCAGAAACAGATTCGACGCGCTGCCACGCTGGCGAGTCTCGTTTCGGGTTCGCCTGAGGGGCAGGATCGGGTTCGGTTGTTGACTGAGGGGGAAGCCAGTTTGCACTTTTGCGTATCAAACATCGTAGCGTCGGAAGCGCTGTCGAGGATGCCCATCATTCCCGCCGACCAAACTGGGCAAGAGGAAGAGCAACCACCACAGCGGGGCGTCGTCGTTATTGATGCTGGTGGAGGTACGATTGATTTGAGCGCGTACTCGATGAGGCTGTCCCCGGTGTCGTTCGAAGAAATCGCACCCGCTGAATGTAAGCACACGGACAGGACTGCGGACGTGTCTGACGTTGTAGTCACTAGGTCGTTTACAGGGATCCGTGATGGTTACACGGAGAGCTGCTGCTTTCCTCAAAAGTACGTTCGAAATCTGTCTGCCGGTAAGTTCGCGCTGATGGCACCCACAGGGAGACTGGAGGGTTCGAGATACGGCAACCCGGAGATATTGAGACAAATGACAGAAATTTTTGACAAGACGACCAAACTACGTCTTCGAAACGCTGAGGATCCTCAGTACATAAAATTTGGTACTGTTCGCGATAAAGATCCCCAGTATGACATACGTTCAGGCCAGCTCCGGCTCTCCGGGTAGGTTCAGATTCTCCGAACAAGGTTCAAACGTTGATACTGTCTCAGAAAGGTCGTCGCGGACCTTTTCGAGCCAGCTATCAGAGAGATCGCCGATGCCTTCAAGAAGCAACAACAGGCATCGCCGATCCCCATAACGGTAAGATCGAGGACGTCCTTGGCTTACCGTACTGGTCGTGTGACGCCTTTCAAGTCTGTCTTCCTTGTAGGGGGTTTTGCCGCTAGCGAGTGGTTGTTCGCCAGTCTTCGAAAACATTTCGATGCCATGAACATCAGCCTCTGCCGACCCGATAGTCACGTGTATGTTCTCTAAGTCAATGTACAAACCGTAGCGGTGACTAACCCCGATATCAGGAACAAAGCTGTAGCGGATGGTGCCATATCATATCATCTCGACCACCTTGTCTCTTCTAGGGTCGCAAGGATTACTTATGGCACCGAATGCAGCGTCCCGTACAACCCATCCGACACCGAACACCGTGCGAGACAAAAGAACATGTATCGCGGGCCATCTGGGCAGCTGGCCCTTCCAAATGCCTTCGCTTCTATCCTAACCAAGGTAAGCTCATGGCAACAGCGTGGCGCCCTCCCTGGCAGTGACCCGAGGTATGCCAGGGCACACGTGTTGGCGAGGAGCAAGAATTCCAAGAGACTTTTGCCATTCGTCGGTCGACCCAGGTGGCGTGCAATTCGTTGGATATCACCATAACGTCCTACAGAGGACCCTCGGATCAGCCGCTATGGATAGACGGCGATCGAGGCACGTTCGTCACTCCGCGGTTTGTTCGCGTTGTCTGAGCTGGCGTGTCGTAGATCATTTCTCGACGTTGTGCACTGTACGCGCGGACACGACCAAGTTGGCCAAGTCTCTCCCACCGAGACGGTCCGCCGAAGGTTCGTTGTATTACGTATTGGAAATCAAAGTGATCTTGTTGTTCGGTCTAACGGAGCTCACCGCACAAGTGAGTTGGATGGAAAACGTAAGTGTCTGTACGCATCATCGGAGCCCTCGACTCACCTCTACGACCTTACAGGGGGTAGAAGTCCGGTGAGCTCATCCACGGATTCAAGTAGTGCGGCTGATCAAAGTGTGCCATAGGACCCCGGCGGTGGTGGTGTATGATGATACAGCATGATGTGCTATGAATATGTCCAGACTCCATAGTGCGGCGTACCTGCCGATTGACGCTGAAATCGGTGTGAATTTGTAGTAATAGTGTATCAGTAGTTTCACCATGTGCGTGATCTTTGATTGATCATCGATTTTCGCCTCATGTCCACCTTGCAGGACCGTGCTGCCAGTCGGAGAATCGACGCTCCACAGCCGTTCTTTGGAGCTGTTGGTATGGAGACAATGGGCGGAAAGTAGTAGGATCAGAACAAGGAGGTTTAGGGCCAGCAACCAGGGCTCTCATTTCGTCACCACCATATATACCTTGATGCAGGTGTTCTGCGGTCCGAGTTCGTGCGCCACCATGACTACGATAGGGGGTTTGAGGGGAACGCCGAACCCCAAAGTAAAATCAGACGAATTGCAGGGGAAATCTGTCTTGTGCACTGTACCTCTTTGCCACCCCTCTCAGGGGAACAGGGACGAGCACAGCGTGTAAGGGACCGAACAGGGGCAGTGTAGGGCCGCATTTGCAACAGTTTGGTTTCGGTCAGCTCAATGTGTACAATGTACGCCCTCCGGTGTCACAAGGACACTCCTCTGTGCACCCGAGGGACTTGGAGGTAGGCTAGTACTTACTACCTTGTGTGTGACCGCACTCTACCTTATTCTGAAGCTGTGGATGTTCAAACAGAAGGCGGTCAGTGTCGGGGATGTTAAATAACTTACGTGCTTAGCAAGATCTTCGGTGTCGTCATGCCGACTGCACGATGAAGGGACACGGACATTTCATGAGAGACGGAAATTGTTTCTTATGTTGGGTTCCTGCATTCCTAGCCTTTCACCAGATTCGTTGGTGTGTGATGTCGTGTCCCACTTGGGTTATGCATCCACTTGCTTATCGTGATTGGTACAACTGCGGTTAGCCCATACCAGCCCATACGACACTCACGCTCTTGTCTCGGACGAGTCAGAGTCGGACCAATGAGCGCTTGCGCCTCCATTGGATTTCCCCAGTAGCATCGCCAGTCTGTCTTCAATTACAACATCAAGTAACAGGAGTGGTCAGCTATCAGTTGCTTGACAAGAAGCGCGCGTTCTGGCAAAGGAAACTTATGTATGTGCAATGCTAGCGTCCTACACTTGCCAAACGCTTGAGATGGTCCTTGGTACTGTAGAGTCTAGGCGTTCGACGTCGTCCCAGATCGTACCGCGTGGGGCCCGAAAGTGTGAAACAACCTCAGCGCTTCAGCGCTAGGAAGGTCCGGGACGATGTCAAAAGATACTGTGCTTATCGATGAAGGAATCATCACAGTAATCATTACCGAAGAACTCGGTCTGCTGATCGCCGTTTCCCACGGCGAGGTGATGGGTTCTCGGTGCTGTACCTCTCTGCTCATTGCCGCTTAATCAAACCATGTCCGGTGCAATTTTTTCTCATCTATAACTCTACTCGAAACATGAAGACACTTGTGGGTGTGACCGCTCAAATACAATCGGGGTCGGAGGTAGCATCATGTTGAGAGCTTTGAATCGGGGCCAACGCTTCAAGCTAGTACACACTGGCAAGTTGCAAGATCCTGAATACGAATGGAGATATCGAGGATGCGTTGTCTTTCAAGTTTTAGGTTCGTACACAGCAAATATTTCATCTGACTCATTGTCGAGATCACTACGCACCAACACCTCGTCAGAGCTTCATACACGACCGTGTACCGTGGTGCTGGTAAATCTCCCTACTACGAAACCGATAGGATATACCAAAACTTGTTCTTTCGTCATCGGCAGGTGTTTGAGTCCACTCCAAGTCGAAGCAATTTAACCTAGGTTCAATCGCCATATTGTGATGTAACGGTGGACGCAGTGCGGCGCAAAGACTGGCCATCTTGAAGGATTAGTGATCGGGCCATCTTCCCATGCATTGCACTGCAAGGGTTGCAGACCATCACATCCACGGTTCATAAGGACTTGGATGGGGTACGACATCGGAATCTGTTCACATCCCATGTCGTCCTCCGCCAATGAAACAGGATCAGTGCCACACGACATCCTGTATGGCGGGAGTATCAACCTTGTCGCCAACACATTCGTTTCGGGCATCTCGTGGGGTTTCATGACCTCTATATATGCAGTCTGTATCTACAGCCTCATCCGTAATCTTCGTTCTGCACAGGCGTCCAGGAAAACTGCCTTCTTGGCTGTCTGGGTTACCTTATTATGGATCCTATCGAGCATCTCGACGATAGCAGATGCTGCCTGCACGCTCTATGCGTATTCCTGGAAGCTGGACTTCCCTGGCGGCCCCTTTATCTACTTGGTTAGCATCCAGGGCCAGCCAGTCCCAGCCCTGGTATATACATCCTATCTATTAACGATGTGGATTGCGGATGCTATGATGGTGAGTTCCAATGGGGTTTCGCCTTGCTTGGCTAATCATCTGGCTGGGGTAGTTATGGCGGCTCGTCGTATGTTACAAAGGTGTTCGCCCCCTGATCCGTGGAATGGTACTCTGTTTCATGTTCCTGATATACATCGGTTCAGTCGGTCGGTTTCTTCGGAGTTTACATCTGCGAGGTGAAGCTGAACCTCATTTCAAGGTACTGGATGTTTCACAATGGTGTTGAGCAGTTCCAGTCGATCAATATTTTCAACCCTCTCCAAGAAAGTTGCCATTCCATGTATCGTCCTATCCATGACGTTGAATGTCTTTGCGACGGCCTTCATCGCGATCCGATTGTTGGTGTACAAGAGATTGATGGACCGAAACCTAGGTATGTCACCACTGCCCAACAGGACATTGCGTTAGCGCTGAACGTCGTATCAGGGAAAATGCAGACTCAGGAATCTCCATACACGAGCATCGCAGCAATGCTTATAGAGTCGTCGGCCCTCTATGGCGCGTGGTCGCTTGCGTTCATCATCGTATACGCGCTGTGCAACCCGGGTGAATACGTCATGCTCGCAATGCTTTGCAACGTTCAGGTACGTCTACGTCATCTGGCGTATAGACGATCTGCCAAGACGTTTGATCGACAGGTCATTGCACCACTTCTGATCGTCTACAGGGTGTCCAAAGGAACAGCTTTGGAGGAGACGATGTCTTCCAAGTCAAGCTCTACACTTACGAGGCCGGTGTTCTTCGACAATCATGGTGGATCGGAAGCGGCGATCGTCTTCGTACGCGAATCAGAGCAACAGATATCGTGGGATTCGGATTTCAAAACGATGTCTTCCGATCCTCCACAAGTCGAATACAAGGGGACGAGTGTATGATGCTCGGCACGTCATGATGGGTACGCCGAAGCAAGCTTTATATCTGTTCGATGTCCAGGATATGAGGTGCCACGAGCCCCGTTCGGACTATGTAGGAGATTATGGAAATCGGTTTGTGTGTTGGGTCGCCATCGAATATCAATACCAGGGATGTCTTGGATCAATTCTCGGTTCTCAACACGGATACACTGTGCGTGCGGTTACTACTAGATCGTCTCGCCAAGACGATCCGTAGAAGTCACGATCGTTGTATTGCGTATCGGAAATCAAAGTGACTCTATTGTTCGGTTTGACGGAGCTCACGACACAAGTGAACTGTATGGAAAACACGAGTACCTCTACGGATCGTCACGATCCTACAATCGTCCAGCGAGTGGGAGTTTCTCTAATTTGGTACAGCTGATTGGAAAATTTCAAGTCCAAAAGGCGCCACTGCACGACGTGCGATGATGCAGCATAACGGACTACGGGTGCATACATAGCGCGGTTGATGTGGGGCTAAAAACATTATGTGCACGGACATCTGTAGGATAAATATCCAGATAGCCTACCTTCAAGAGACCAAACATGGAGATCGTGAGCGGAATAATAGAACCAGAGTGACTGAGACGCCAATGGACCGGTGGCCAATGACTTAGAGTGCCACCGGTATCTTGATGGAACGTCATACCCGCTAAGGAAAATGGCGAACCGAAAAGGCAAAGTTAAAGTCAGACACCGGAAGATTGCGAGGGCTTTGCGTCTTATGTACTGCGCTTGCCCGTTACACCTCTCCGAAGAACAAGAGCATGTGCAGCGCGATAAGGGACATGAACGGGGGCAGTGTGGCGCTATCTTCGAACCTGAAGGCCTCTGTTCAGTCAGCTTGGTCGGCTTGATATGCGTGGCATAGGTCCTCCGGATCCGCCAGCGTCGTCCTTCGCCGCGACCACCCCAAGGGATTTTCCAGTCAAAATAAACTATCTTTGGCACACTACCTTAATTTAGGCTGTGGGGGTTTCAAGATTACTTCCCCCGCCCTTCTTAAGACAGGGTTTGTTGCCCATATCTTCGACGTCACCACACCGGTTGCACAGCAAAAGGACCTGGATATTTAAAGTACATTGGGTGATGGAGGCGATTGTTAGGTTCCTGGGTTCCTAGTCTGGACTGTGTGATGTGATGCCTCGAGGGCAATGTTCGGGCCATCTAGATCTACATAATGATGCACCGGAACGCGCCACTGACGACAAAGCTTGGGCTATGCCAGTGCTATCGTGGTTGGTACAACTGTGGTTAGCCTTTGGTACGATGCTTCATGTCAAGAGGCTTCGTGCAGGAACATACTGCTTCCTACTTTCTGAGGGCTCACACCATGGCGAAAGGAACCCACGTACAATATTATGGTCGTCCCACATTTAACGGCCTCCGACCTAACTCCATGCAGGCCTATTATATTCAATTTAAGGAAACGGTGCTAGTGGGGGAGATTGAAATGGTTCGACGGATTGGTACGTTAGTGTCGCTTCATATCGTCCGCTGGCAGGAGCGGTTTCGATATGGTTGGATAATGGATTGCGGTGGGCCACAGCCACGGGGTTCTCGACAATTTTTGCCTTCCACATCTATAATGGAAACAAGAAGGCGCTCGTTGTGCGACTGCGCCGATACAGTCAAACGCCGTGTCAGGAGACCACTGAATCGACTTCAACAGGTACCCAAGTTGCAATTAATATACGACAATGAGAGGTGAAGAATACTTCGGTCGATTTTCCATATGGCCTAACTAGCTCAGTCTAGCTGTCGTACCCACTAGGCAAAGTCTGCTAAGGTTGCGGTTATCATGATTTGATGCTCATGGCTGTGTAACCTTGGAGGTGCACATTTTGTTCAATCTAGCTTCCACGGAACTGAGAATGTTTTAAAGTTTTTCTCGCCACTTGTTCAAATTCATTCCCGATCAAAGTGAACCCAGTTACGTTCGACCACCGCCAAGTGATTGCGGTGTGATGATGGGCGCGTTTTCCAGGTTACCGGACTATAGATACTTATCTACCACGTTCCAATACCGTATCAGTAATATTTTGAACCAACCACATGGCACCGCCAGGAGTCGCAGGCACTCGTGGATGTGGTTCATAAGAACCTGCGCAGGTTATGGCATCAGACTACAATCTGATTGATCACCTCCCATGTCATCTCCTACCAATGAAACCTTGATACTACCATACGAGGTACTGTATGGCGGAAGCATCTCCCTCATTGCCAGCACATTCGTATCGGGTGTCTCATGGGGATTCATGACCTCCATGTATGCGGTTTGTATGCATAGCCTTATCCGTAATCTTTGTTCGGCACAGGCATCAAGAAAGACCGCTATGTTAACTGCCTGGGCCACCGTATTATGGGTCTTGTCGAGCATCTCCACGGTAGTAGATGCATATTGCACCCTTTATGCATATTCCTGGAAGCTAGACTACCCTGGAGGACCTTTGCTGTACTTGGATAGCATACAAGGCCAGCCCGTTCCGGCCCTGGCATATGCAACCTATCTGTTGACGATGTGGGTTGCGGATGCTATGATGGTGAGTTTGCATTCAAATTGGTTCAAACGATTGACCATTAGGCCCGGGTAGTTGTGGCGGCTTTTCATTTTTTACAAAGGGATTCATTCCCTGACCCGTGGCTTGATTTTATCCCTCATGTTTCTGATCTATGTCGGCTCACTCGGTCAGTCTCTCCTCCGAATTTTAGACTTGCAGGGTGAAACTCAACCCCTACGCCAAGGTACCGGATTTTTTACGATAGTGCTAAGCAGTTCCAATCAAACATTATATTCGACCCTCTCCAGGAAGGCTGGAATTCCGTGCTTCACCCTATCTGTGACGTTGAACGTCTTTGCGACGGCCTTCATTGCGATCCGATTGTTGATGTACAAGAGGCTGATAGAACGAAGCTTAGGTACGTCATCACCATCCGGAAGGATACCGCGCTGGAGCTGAGCTCGTGTCAGGGAAAAAGCAAGCTCAGAAATCTCCGTACACGAGCATCGCAGCCATGCTTATAGAGTCGTCAGCTCTATATGCAATGTGGTCACTCGTGTTCATCATCCTATATGCGTTGTCCAATCCTGGCCAATATGTAATGATCATGACACTTTGCAACGTTCAGGTACGTCTACATCATCCGGGACTGCGGACGATCTGCCAAGACTTATGATTGACAGGTCATTGCGCCACTTCTGATCGTCTACAGGGTGTCCAAAGGAACGGCTTGGGAGGAGACAACATCCGCAGAGTTAAGTTCTACACTTACAAAACCAGTGGACTATAACAATCAGGGTGGACCGGACGCAATTATCATCATGCACGGATCAGAGCAACAACTTGAAGTCTCGCGGGGTTCTTCTGATTCTTTCCAAGCCGAGTACAAGAGCGAGCGTATGTTACGTAGCACATAATAATGACTCATAAAGGGTGGGGAAAAGCCAGCTGAATATTTGAGGGTATGCAAGACGGCATCATCCTTCCGACCGGTGTAGTGGTAGTGGCCAATGGAATTCGATATGTGCCTGGCTGCCTGGAAGCGGACATCATCAAGTCCTAACAACTGGGACTGAGGCAATAGAATATTTGTTCCTGGGAACTGGGTTGCCTGGGTGGACCTATCGTCTACTCGAGTACGACATAGAGCCGCATTCCATATCCATTGCACCCTGGAAGATGGTCCAAACCTCTTTTCGCGAACCTTCGAGGTACCAGCATCGATAGATGTCACCGGAGCATCCACCAGCTCTTGACGGTGTGATTTTTGGCTACTCTGTTGGTGGGTTTCGTTTTGCCTTCCGCTCAGCTTGACGTGCAACTCAAAGTCAATGGATTCCGATTCGGGATCAGTTGCTCCGGAACGGTGCATCCAGGTCGCAAGTCCAGGGTAAAACTCCCAGTTCGGCACTTCACAAAATACACAACTCTTTTACTTTATACCATGCACACATTAGTTTTTAGGCTGTACCTGTATCTGCGAAGTTGAACGACCAAAAATAATAACGCAGTTATTGAGATCGTGTCACTCGCCGAATACCTGCCGAAGCGGAGTCTCGAACGCGACCGCTCAGCGTGTGACGCGATCACCCTGAATTTTTTTCAAGTCTATCCTCGTCGGCTATGTGACCCTGTCATGAAGCAGTGGGTGCAAGTGCAGCTCAACCCATTTTCTCCTCAATACAATCACATTCAACAATTCATACGCTTAGAGAATCCATTATCAGGATAACGGCCAGGCCATCGGCAATAAAATCTTCTTTGGAGCCTGAGGGATGGCTCTCAGGGACACAGACAGAGGTCATAAGAGCTGTAAGGTATGAGGAATCCGTTCGCCTCCAATGTCAGCTCCCGCCAACGAAACCGTGACACTACCAGACGATGTCCTGTACGGCGGGAGTGTGAATCTCGCTGCCACCACATTCGTGTTGGGTATCTCATGGTGCATTATGACATCTTTATATGCAGTTTGTATGCACAGCCTCATTCGTAACCTCCGCTCGAGAGATGCATCAAGAAAGACCGTCTTGTTGACCACGTGGGTCACCATATTATGGGTTCTGTCGAGCCTCTCTACGTTGGCAAATGCATATTGCACGCTCTATGCATATTCCTGGGAGATTGACTACCCTGGAGGACCAATTGCATACCTGAGTAACGAATGGAGCCAGCCCGTCCCCGTCCTGGCGTATACGACCTATCTCTTGACGATGTGGTTTGCGGACGCTCTGATGGCGAGTTCCAATTCGTTCTTCTTCGATCATATGTCTGACCAATCCTGGATAGTTGTGGCGGCTTGTGATCTTTTACAGTGACGTTGATTCACTCCCCCGCGGCTTGATCCTTTCGTTCATGTTCATGATCTATATCGGTGCAGTCGGTAAGCCTCTAGGATCTTTGGATCTGTAACACTAAGTTCAAGTTCCAACTCAAGGGACTGGGTGTTTCACGATGGTGTTGAATAGTTCCAATCAAACGCTGTATGCAGACTTTGCAAAAAAGGCAGCCATCCCATGTTTCACCCTATCTGTGACGTTGAATGTCTTTGCGACGGTCTTGATCACATTCCGACTTCTGACATTCAAGATGCTTTTGGAACGAAGCCTAGGTATTCCCGTTCTCGGAGGATCATGGTATCGCGTTAGCTGAACATCGCCATAGGGAACCAAGCTCCGCAATCCCCTTACTTGAGCATTGCGGCGATGCTCATGGAATCGTCAGCCCTCTATGCCGTGTGGTCTCTCGTGTACATCATGTTATACGCATTGGGCAATCCGGGTCAAAATATTATACTTATGACGCTCGGCAACGTTCAGGTATGTCTACGTCATGATGGGTTGTATCATCTGGAAGTCCTGAGACATTGAATTGACAGGTCGTAGCGCCGCTTCTGATAGTCTATAGAGTGGCCAGAGGAACGGCATGGGAGGAGACGACATCCCGCGAGCTAATTTCCACGCGATCGAGGCCAGTGTTCTACGACAGTACGGGTGGATCAGACACGATCGTTAGGCGCAAATCAACGCAACAGGGGTCATTGGATTCAGGCTCGCAAATATCAGCCTTACAAATGATATTTGCTAGTCCTTCGCAAGCTGAGAGCAAGGAAACGAGTGTGTGATACAGCACATAATGGGCGTGGAGAGTTCGTCAATTTGCATCTTGTGTATGAAACATTTCCAGGCGGTGTAAGTGGTGGATTCGATTTGTGTCGCCACATCTTATATGTACAGCACGTGAAAAGATAATTTCAAATTTATGTACAATCTACTGCACACGCTGCCTCTTCTGGGCACGTTCTCTAAATGTTTCGGCCGTGGACATTCTGAACCGCGGTTCCTTATCTGTGGTTGAACGCCGATTCTTACGTGTTCTATCTGAACCTGACACATTAGTCAACGAAGTATCCCCACCGTTACTGTCTGGATATTGATTTAGCGACCCTCGAACGCATGCACCACGTACACACATCAACTTACCACCGACGCATCGGACGAACTGCAACCGCTGTTCGTCGATAAAGAGTGCGCTGTACAGCCTGTCCGAATCCTCTGCACTCAAACCGGACACCTCTTTATCTCTCCCGCAACACGTATCCTTTCTTCTGAAGGTCAGCAAGTTCGAGCGTGGACCACGGGCCTGTATGTATGCTTGATGGTCAACAAATTGAACATGCATATCATGCGAGGAGATGACTCACGAAGCATATGGACAAGCTTTTCTTTGATTCTATCGATCCTGCGGCGCTTTCTGTGGTCGGGTTTTGATGTAGAGCGAAAGACTGACATCGAGGATTCCTTAGGAGTAGGATGCATATAACAATTCGTCTTAGGCCAATGATGAACGGAAGAGAGTCTGAGGGACATGAAGCCTCCTAGAAATTTCGAGATCTAGTACCTGTAGAATAGTTTAATGACCGTACGTAGATTGGGACGGGTCAACGGTGCATGCGTGAGATTGGCTGGTGTAGGTGACTTTGCAACAGCATAAGCGACCGTGAGGAAAAGTAACTATTGAAATTGCCCGCACACAAGTCGAGACCCAGCTCTCGATTGGCAAGATGTGGAGCATGCATATAGGTGTGATGGGGGTTGTTGAACCCCAGAAGCCGGTACAGTGACCAGACCAAGCTGATCCGATTGACCTACCTATTAAAAGGTATTGGATGTTTCACAATCTGATCCCATACACCGTAGTCCTCAGGACTCACTAAGGGAATTGCCATTCCGTGGTTTGCCTCATCTGTGGCGTTGAACATCTTTGCGACGGCCTTGACCACAATTCGACTGCTGGTGTACACAAGGGTGATGGAGTAAAGTCTACGTATGTCATTCCCACTGAAGATAAAGTATTAAAGCCGAAATCAGGTCGGAAAACGGCAAGATCAGACATTCCCGCTGGAATCGCCGGCACTGGTCAGCCCAAAGTCAGGATCGCCAGATCTCGCGGCGCAGACTCAGCACGGCACGTTGAAATCTGGAATAGAGACTAAATAATGCAGGAAAGTCGTATCGACAAATCGTACCTGGAATACGGAAGCGTAACACTAGAGAAGAGAAAGGAGACGATTTCCGAAATGCGAAATGACGCCCTGCTGACAAATAAGGACTCAGGCCGTATACCTAACGCACGGGCCACCACCAAGATTCGAGTCATGACGCCCAACCTGGTCGCTTATGTTCATTATCTTACCTGCGGTGTTCAAACCCGGGTCAATTTGTCTTGCTCATTACACCGTCTCCGCACGTTCGTTAGGTTTAGGACACACGGAATATAGATTATTGACCGCAAGGCTATTGTTCCCCTTCTGATCGTCCACAGGGTGTCAAGAAGAGCAGTTTGGGGGGAGACAACACCAAAAAAGATAACTCCTATGCAGATGAAGCCAGCATTGTATGACAATCTACGTGGATCGGACACGGTTGTCCGAGTCATGACGCGCACCTCAGATTACAGTAACCGGCGTCAATGGATTCCGGTTTGGGGTCGGTTGTTTCCAGTCCATCCAGGTCGCAGACCCAGAGTAAGGTAACTAGTGTATGTGCCTCGGCGCATGACGGGCGTGCGGAGGCTAGGCTAGGTATTTTGGTCGACAGTCGCAGCCACTTCCGGTGGAGTATCGGGAAATCAGTTTGCGTACTAGGGGGGCCGACGGATAACACAGGTCAAGAATCAAGCTAACTCCCTCAGCCCCCACGATCCCCCAGATACCATCCAACTCAGGTTGAGCCCCACAGGCCAGGGTCCTTAGCCCAGGAATCCGGTGTAGTGGAGTCTGTATTCACATCTCTGCGTGAGCACGCCGCCACGCGGAAATAGGGTGCACATTTCCCAATGACTCCGCAACGAAGCAAGCCCGGCCGTTCCCATTGGCCATATGACCGTGTCATGATGGGTGCAGTGCAGCCCGACCCATTTTTTCCCCAATACTGACTGATTATGGACCTTAATTTATGGTAGAATCACATCAAACAATTCATAGCGGCATCCATATATTGTGAGGCTTGAGAAATCCATTATCAGGATAACGACCAGCATCAGCAATAAAATCCATCTTCTCTCGAGGGATGGCGCTGCACGGACACAGACGGAGGTCATAAGAACCGTAAGGTACGACAACAGCAATGTGAATCCGTTCGCCTCCAATGTCAGCTCCCGCCAATGAAACCGCGACGCTGCCATACGATGTCCTGTATGGTGGGAGTATCAACCTCGTTGCCACCACATTCGTGTCGGGCATCTCATGGGGCATCATGACATCTTTGTATGCGGTTTGTATGCATGGCCTCATCCGTAACCTCCGCTCGAGAGATGCATCAAGAAAGACAGTCTTGTTGACCACGTGGGTCACCGTATTATGGGTTCTGTCGAGCCTCTCCACATTGGCAAATGCATATTGCACGCTCTATGCATATTCCTGGGAGCTGGACTACCCTGGAGGACCAATTGCATACCTGAGTAACGAATGGAGCCAGCCCGTCCCCGTCCTGGCGTATACGACCTATCTCTTGACGATGTGGTTTGCGGACGCTCTGATGGCGAGTTCCAATTCGTTCTTCTTCGATCATCTGTCTGACCAACGCCGGGTAGTTGTGGCGGCTTGTGATCTTTTACAGTGACGTTGATTCCCTCCCCCGCGGCTTGATCCTTTCGTTCATGTTCATGATCTATATCGGTGCAGTCGGTAAGCCTCTAGGACATTTGCGTCTGTAACACTAAGCTCCAGTTCCAACTCAAGGGACTGGGTGTTTCACGATGGTGTTGAATAGTTCCAATCAAACGCTGTATGCAGACTTTGCAAAGAAGGCGGCCATCCCGTGTTTCACCCTATCTGTGACGTTGAATGTCTTTGCGACGGCCTTGATCACATTCCGACTTCTGACATTCAAGATGCTTTTGGAACGAAGCCTAGGTATTCTCGTTCCCATCGGAGGACCATGATATTAGCTGAACATCACCGTAGGGAAAAACCAAGCTCCACAATCCCCTTACATGGGCATCGCGGCAATACTCGTGGAGTCGTCAGCTCTCTATGCCGTATGGTCTCTCGTGTACATCATCGTATACGCAGTGGGCAATCCGGGTCAAAATGTCATGCTTATGACGCTTTGCAACGTTCAGGTATGTCCACATCACGATGGGTCGGATCATCTGGAGGTCCTGAGACATTGAATTGACAGGTCATAGCGCCGCTTCTGATAGTCTATAGGGTGGCCAGAGGAACGGCATGGGACACGACATCCACCAAGGCATCTTCCACGCGATCGAGGCCAGTGTTCTACGACAGTACGGGTGGATCAGACACGATCGTTAGGCACAAATCAGCGCAACCGGGGTCATTGGATTCAGGCTCGCAAATATCGACCTTACAAATGATATTTGCTAGTCCTTCGCAAGCCGAGAGCAAGGAAACGAGTGTGTGATACGGCACATAATCGGCGTGGAGAGGCAGCTTAGGTTCGTCAATTTGCATCTTATGAAACATTTCCGGGCGGCGTAAATAGTGACAGGAAATTATGGGATTCGATTTGTATTGTCACACCTTAGGGAGCGCATGAGAAATATATGCACTGAAAAAAAGCCTATTGCACACGCTGCCTCTCATGAGCACGTTCTCCAAATGTTTCTGCCGCGGTCACCCTAGATCGTGGTGCCTTGTCTGTGCCTGAGCGTGAACCCGACACATAGTCAGCAAAGTATACCCACCGTTAGTGTCAGGATATCCTGGCGTTTAGTAACCCTCAAATGCATGCACCACGCACACCTACAAGCTTACCATCGATGCATCGGACGAACTGCAACCGCTGTTCGTCGATAAAGAGTGCACTGTACAGCTTGTCAGTATCCTCTGCACTCATACCAGACACCCCTTTATCTCTCTCCTGCAACACGTCGTGCGGCCAATCACGGATCACGGGTCATTCCTTCGAGCGTGGACCACAGGAGACGATCGTTAGGCAATTTGAACTTGATCTCGCCTGTACGCTCGATGGTCGACAAATTGATCATGTGTCATACAACGAAACGACTCACGAAGCATATGGACAAGGTTTTCTTTGATTCTATCGACCTTACGGCACTTTTCGTAGTCGAACTCTGATGTACGACGAAAGACTGACATCGATGGTTTCTTGAGGCCAGGACGAGATGCAAATTAGCCCCAGGCTCGAACTTACCCGACGAATGTCTCTCAGCTGCGACCAAAGGGATGGCCGATTAAATCTACCAAATTAGGAGAAGATGTACTCACATCTGGTCTCATCAGTGTCTGCACTACTCCCTAGACCGGACTGAACAATTCATCTTGGGATAATGAGGAACAGAAGAGGTTCTGAAGGACATGAAGGCCCCTGGAAATTGCGAGATCTACCTGTAGAAATGGTTCGATGAGTGTACATAGCTTGCGATGGGTTAACCATACCAACTGTTGTAACCGGTGTTCGAATATGCGTTAGCAAATATCAATCCCGAGGGAGGGGTCGGGAAGGATAAATTGCAAATATTCAGCCGAGATGGTTTCATTTATAGAGTGTAACAGGAGGAGCGAGTAGCGATGTGTGCGTGAGATAAGCCGGTGTAGGTGATTTTGCAATCGCATAAGCAGCGTGAGGAAAAGTGACTATTGAAATTGCTCACGCATAAGTCGAGCGGTTGGCCACAGGTAGAGAGTTGGGCACGTCGAAAGGACGCGACTATGAGAGAATGATGAACACCAGCAGTGAATTGGGCCCGATCAACATTCACCCGGTTCCCGACGGTGCCCAGAGAAGATGCTCACAAGAGGTCTGGCTTTTCGCGTTCTACCAACGCCACAAACCTGCCACCAGGGAGAGAAATGGACTAGTGTGTAGATTGCTCGAGAATGCTTTACAAGAGTTTTACCGATGAGACGACCAGTTGTTACATCCCAGAAGCGAATAGTTTTGACCCCTGCACTCACGAGAATACACCCATCAGGGGAGAGGGAGATTACGCGGTCGGTAGACCAAGCTGATCGGATTTTGTTCACCGGTGTTGGCGTTCCAGCAACGCGTCCAGTGAGCCAGAGAAAATCCTGGTGTCATCAGGGGACCATACAAGACTTCAGATTTCATTTCCATGGCCTCGCAGATGTGTATACCAGTCCTGGCGTCATACACATTGATGTGGTCGCCATCACACGCGAGTTTGCTGCCATTGCGAGGAAAAACAGCCTGAGAGCGACGAAATAGAGATAGAGTAAATTCCCACGAACTCTCCACCAACCGCAACAAGTCGTCCGTCAGTCATATATTCTAGCGCCTAGACGCACTCATAACCCGGGTCTATTACTAGATGTGGCAGAGGAGCACCGTCGCTAGACTTCTGGCGTGTCACATTCGACATGGTAACGTTGCCGCGGTGAACCGAAAACGGGGTTTCGTATGGGCGTAAGGTACGTGGCAAGAAGGTTCGAAAAGAGTCGGATTATGCAACACGGAGGTGATGAAAGCGATCCAGCGTTTATCTGCAATGTTTGGACCCCAATTTTGGGTTTCTAAGTTTGTTCCGAATGACTTGCAATATGTGTCTTGCGGGCTTCCTCAGACTCATGGTGGCCCCCCCCTTCTCGAGTCGATGGTCTATCCCTATTCTCACTCCCATTCTTCGCCGCGGGGGATCCGTTCTCCCATCTGCGCGCTCCCCTTCCTGCAGCACCTCTTCTATATTCTCCTTTGCGATTCTTGCACTTCTGCGGACTCGCATACATACCGTAACTTCAAGTCTCCTTCTCTAGCACTGCCTCGGCAGAGTCAACACCACCCTCATCTCACCATGTTCACCTCCCGCTCAAGCTCACTCTCTAATCGAAACCATGTGCTATCTAGGAGTAACGGAGGAAGATTGTATCCAATGATTGTGGTTTCGATCTGGTCAAGAGGGCAGTGGCAAACACTCCTCTGCCCTCCTGCCAGTCTGAATGGGTTGTCCAGAGGTTTCTACACAGTCACTCTGACTTGGGCTCGCAGCCCAGGTTTCTTCTCTGTGATTGGATAATGAGCAACGCGAGTCGTGAATCATACCCAGATGAACCGAGAAGACATTGCCTTTGATATGCATCGATACAAACATATCCACCCAAAAATATATCGTCTGCTGGACGACACAGGATGTGTAGTATCTCACCCGACGCTCATTAGAACCTTTGGCCCGCTACTATTGCCGTTGACGATCTAGCTCTCTCTGTGCGTAAAAAGGCTTCAGCTTTTTGACACATTCGTTTCACACGCCTTCTACCCAATGTAACTCTTGTGGGGTGCATCCTCCACGTTTTGCACATCGATCATATGGAGAGAACGCCAATGAGTACCTCGTGTAGGGCTACATGCATCGGTTCTTAGCACGGAAGGGTTTGTGATTCGAAAGGGGATTATAAAACAGGCAACCATGATGTACGCCGTATTCGAGCTAAGCATACTGGTAAGTCACGATGGGTTTTTTGATGTTCACCACTCCTGTCTCTGGCTCACGACTTCGATGACCACGTTTCAGGGTTATGGCTCTCCCCTTGAAAAACGGCGCCATCCCATAATCGTGATCGTTTTCCACTCTTATGTCACACGGGTTGAGGAGAACGCATGTCCGTCAAGTTATAAGCTTGAACTTGGCGCCATGTTGAGCCATAACTCTGTTAGCTTGCACCAACGAAACACATGTTCTCACGAGAACCGTACACGGGCTTATCCCGAAAGTTGGTGCTGGCGTTTGACGTTGGCACCACATTCAGTGGGGTCTCATATTGCATTCTTGACCCGGGCGAGATTCCGAAAATCCATGGGGTGTCAAAGTGAGAGATGACGTTCTATGTCCTATGGCAGTTCTAACTTCACCCAAAGATATCCAGGGCAGGAGAGCACTGGCGGCGATAGCAGGATACCATCCATTCTGTACTATGACAGGAATGGTTCACTTCGTGCAGTCGGTGCGGAGACCCAACAGGAGCATATCATTGAGTTGGCTGCAAGTGAACGGTGGACAAGGCTTGAATGGTAAAGAGAAGATCTATAAATTATACCGCTGATGACATTTGGCGTGCTCAGGTGGAAGCTTCATCTTCGCGCTCAACACCTTGAAGCATCTCATTTTACGGATGCTGATATTCCTCCCCTTCCCGAGGGCAAGACTGCCGTGCAGGTTCTAGGTGACTTCATGGGCTACCTGTTCAGGTGCTCCAAGGCGTATATTACAGAAGCCCACACCTGCCTTTGGGAGTCCCTCGAGGACAATATCGAGTTTGTTTTGACGCATCCGAACGGATGGGAAGGTCCGCAGCAACAGCAAATTCGACAAGCTGCCGTGCTAGGCGGGCTCGTTCCGGCTGGGGAAGAGGGCCAATCGCAGGTTCATCTTCTCACGGAGGGAGAAGCCAGTCTCCATTTTTGTGTGACCAATATGTTAACTTCGGACGCATTCAATGCGACGCCTATCTTACGCTCCGAGTCGGGCGACGAAGAGGTGGTGGAACAAGAGCCGCAGCCCGACCGTCAGGGTGTCATCATCATCGACGCCGGAGGTGGAACTGTTGATCTTTCTGCCTACTCTATGAAGCTTTCTCCCACATCGTTCAAGGAAATAGCGCCTGCAGAGTGTGAGTTTACTCTACATCCGGAGTGCTGTGACTAAACAAACGGGATAATACATAGGTCGACTTCAGGGATCCGTTTTCGTCACCTATCGTGCCCACGCTTTCTTGAGAGGTTAGTCGTGTTGTCACTTGAGCCCTCTTTCTGATCCGTCTGTTCTTTGCGGGCAGCTAAACTCGCTAATTCGCGGTATGGAAGCGAGGAGAACCTGTGGAATATGACGGATATCTTCGACAAGACCACAAAAGTGAGGTTTCGGGACGCGGACGAGCCGCAGTACATCAGGTTTGGCGGTGTACGGGAGAAGGATCCGGAGTACGATATTCGATCCGGTCAGTTCAAGCTGGCTGGGTAAGCATTGTCAGTCGTGAAAGATCCCGACTCATCGTAGCCTCAGGGAAGACGTGGCTAAGCTCTTCGAACCTTCTGTTCAAGAGATCATCGTGGCGTTTGAGCAACAGCGCTCAGCTGCCTCCATGCCCATCACTGTAAGTTTGAGCATTAATATATGTCGAGCGACGCGTTCATCATGCACAGAGTGTGTTCCTGGTAGGCGGGTTTGCTGCCAGCAACTGGCTGCACGCCAAACTCGTGGAACACATGAACGCGCTTGACGTCACGTTTTATCGCCCTCGTCAACACGTGTGAGTAGCTTGCCAATACCTGTCTAACTCATTTCACAATTATGATCAGCAACAAGGCCGTCGCAGACGGGGCTGTCTCATTCTTCATCGACCATCTTGTCTCATCCCGGACGGCAAGGTTTACCTATGGAACCGAGTGCAATGCAATATACAATGAATACGATTCAGAACACGTCGCGAGGAAGGAACATGCGTTCGAAGGCGTGACCGGATTCTTGGAATTGCCTCACGCGTTCGAGTCTATCCTCAACAAGGTCAGCCTATCCTATACTCCACGACGCCTTCACAGATAGATCTTGTTTGCACGCATAGGGTACAGAGGTGTCCGAGGAACAAGAGTTCAAGAAACCGTTCATCATTGAAGAGTTTGACCTTTCTCACTGTGGCAGCATCCACGTCGATATCGTCGCATACAGAGGCAAGCTCCTCGATCCACCTTGGGTAGACACGGAGCGCGGTGAGTGTGGCCCCCCCGCGCATCCATAGACTGACGCGCTCACTCATCTCCGGTTGCGTAGATGCGTTTACGACCTTGTGTTCTGTGCGCGCGGACACGTCAAAGCTGGCGGGAAGCATGCGGCCCCATCACCTTCCCGATGGTGGTGGCACTTATTATTCGATCATGTTTTACGTCGTGTTGCTTTTTGGTCTGACAGAGCTCAAGGCGCAGATCAGTTGGTTCGACAATGTACGTCTTTGTGTCGACCTGTTGAACGCCGTCCATGCTAACTCGTTCATGTGCTCTTTCAGGGCACCGAAGTCAGGTGAGTAATCACGAAGTATTCCGTCCGCTCTTGCCTAATACGTTTGCAGGAGTCCTGCGTCGGTGGTATATGAGGATATCATATTTTTGAAGTAGCCCTGATCTGAAGCTGGAAAATATCGTATGCAGCAACATCATGGGTCTGTTCACCGGGCACGTAAACTGAGAATCTCATCATGCACCGTGTTTTCTCTCGACTTCCATACGGTTTCCAACCCATAACAGAATGTTAAATAGGAAACAAGTGCACGAAACCAATAACGGAAAGAATGATGTATATCGAGTATCTCTGACGTTCTTTGATTTGGTCCAACAAGTTGAAGCCAAGGATCGCTACCCGTGAGAGTGAACCACTCCGCTACCTGCGCGTTCTCTTCGGAGGACGTTCTGCATCCGTGGGGCTCACCCCGGATCTCTTTCCAGTGTGGGTGTATCCAGACATTTCGGAGCGACGTCGGAGAGGTGCTAAAACCATCGTTGAGTAGACTGCACGCTACTTAATAAAATTCAGCCCGATGCACCTTCTGATAAAGAAAGTGAGTCCAACCGCGGAAAGTTTGATGCATCATGCGATACTCTATTCAAGGAGGGTAAACCGAACCATTCTACTCCCATAACGTTAAAGTACTTACCCTTCAGAGAGAACGTGGTGTGATCTGGTGTACAAGTCAGTATTGTATCCGCGAAACCGGCAACACACCTTTTCCGGGTATTATTGCGGGCGTCGAACTTCATCATAGGGCTCTCCGTAGGAGACTGGCTCATAGGGGTATCTGAACGAGTTTCATCGTCACTTAATCCCAACGTAAGCAATTCGTGGAGAGGCCGGGATGGTGGGCAGTCGTCTAAGAACCGTTGGATGCGGGAGATCACCACCTCAATATCGGGTCGATTCTCGATCGATGACCAGCAATCTTGGAGCAGGTCCCAATGTGAATCAGCGATTGGTCGAGACGCCGGTCGACCAGGCTTGTCGCCCATTGCTAGGCATAGAGCGACGGCTACGTCTCCCTGGACTTCCGACCAGGGTATTCTGCCGGACAGCACCTACGAGACTATCAGAACGAGTAATGGCTTTGAGCCAATAAACTTACGTGGAGGGCAACACAACCAAATGAGTATAAATCGCTCTTTGGTGTCCGTTCGACCACTTGTCCGGTTTGCTCTGGTGCCATCCACCGCTGTGCACCTGGTCGTGCACTGGTCCATTCGAGATAGGCCACTGCATCCGGAATGTTCCCCACTAGGGAAGAGAATCCGAAATCGGTTAAACGTGCACTGTAGTCAGCATCGAGAAGGACATTGCCCTGTTCTTGTCAGAGATGGAGGGTACTTATAATTTTGCTTTGACGCACGGAATGGAGATCCCCATGAACGATGTGGGAGGAATGTACTGCCATTGACCGCTCAGTCGAACACTCGACATAATGCATGAGAAGGACTAACGGTAGTGCAGCCCGTTTGCAATGTCCAATAGCTATGGTATAGAGTCAAGAGGTGTTGGCGGGGTAAACATCAAAGGACCCACAAACTGGAGTCGATGACCTGTAGTTAGGTCATTGTCATGCTTTGCCAGGAAGCCAGGGAGAGAATCATTGGGCATCCATAATGATACTAACGACGTTAGACCATGCCTTCCAAACCCATTTGCAATACCGAGGAATGGAACAATATTCTTGTGCTTGAGTCTCCTGCAGAAACCGAGCTCTCGACGTAGCGCCTACACGGCCAAGTAAACGCAATATGGGCGTAGTCAAAGATGTGAAGTACCTTGTTGAAACACCGGATCCTATCTTCGTTCGCCTCGAACGCAGATCTGAAAGCCTTTACTGCAACCTGAGGGGAAGGTCAACGAGAGACAGCATGAATAATTCACTCGACCGAACCTTCTTCCACGAGGAATCAAGGTAGCACTGACATTGGTATATGTCAGAAGAGCCCCCGCCGGCAATGCACCAATTATTCCCCCTGGTGATAAATTGTGTTAGATCTGGCGCGGGAGGTGGGTTGACACTTGTGGGGGTTGATCGGAACCAAGGGTATCAACTGGGACATGTCATATACAGGTTGCAGGAAAAACATACTTGAAGCCGGGCATTTGGGATCCCATCTATGGCAAGACGTGCGTCCAAAGAGGTAGGAACGGACTAGATGATAAACGTACCTGACTCTTCATGGTAGCTAACCATGGTAAACGCCATAGATATACCTCCCCGCCCCGTGTCGCTGTTGCCAAGAACTTGCCACAAGGTGAGAAACGAAGCTTGTCGACACCTTTAGGATGTTGTAGATGTTGGACGATGGGAAGACGAGTGGCTACATCCCAGAAACGAATTGTGGTGTCCATTGACGCGCTTGCAAGAACAGACCCATCTCGAGAAAGAGAAAGGGATTCTATCTGGTCGGTGTGACCTGTCCATGCATCCTTAATTTCTTCGCCCGTACGGGCATTCCAGCAGCGAATGGCGTAATCTTCCAAAAGGACTGTAAAAATCTTAGTGCCACCTCGTGACCACAAAAGACTCCCGACTCCTGATGCCGCACGACAATTTATAGGACCAAGAATTCGTGTGGCAGTCTGGACATCATGCACGGTAAACCTCCCTTGAGTGTATCCGCAAGCGATTCTTCTGCCGTCGGGAGAGAAACAGAGGGAAAGAACAATGGCGCGTTCGATTGGGACGGTTTTGACGAGTGTTCCTTCCAGTGTATAAATTCCCACACTCTTCGAACCAGTTGCTGCCAGTGCAAGCAGATCATCCGGCGAGATGGCAAGCGGGAATCCAAATTGACCTTCCGGATGAGTCCATTCTTTGACCACTTCGTGTGACTCTGCGTCCCAAACCTTGATGCCCCCTGTCTCTCCATGACTGACGATCTTTCCGCCGTCCTTAGTCACTGCAAGATTGCGCACCCCCTCCTCGTGCACCATCGACAGGCCTTCTTGCTCTCCGGTTTCTACGTCCCAAACCCTCATAGTTGCGTCCAAAGAGGCAGAGACAAGCCGTCCATCACAGAGAAATTCGAGCCCAGTAAAACCGTCACCAATTCCCGCGTCTATCACCAGACGTGGCTGGAGAGCATCGTTGCTGGACTCTTGATCCATGACCTCCGACATAATGGTGCAATGGCGGAGAGAGGTAAGTAGGGAAACGTGCTGGAGGGTGTCGGCAAAAACGCAGTCGGCCCACGCAGATGCTGCGAGGCGTCTGTGGCGATGCTGCTCCCGTCTGAATCTAATATTCCTGGTTTTTCCTCGCAAGTCCTTAGCTTCACAGTATTTCACTGGCCTTTGCAGTGGACGACCGTAGATCACTCAGGCGGCCTGAGGTAAGGTTCGCCTCTCCACGCTGTTGACGGGCGATTGTCAGGATACACCAACAGACAAACAGACAAACACAATGTGCTATTCGACCGACAGCGAGACTGCTGCTGCACGGTATTGGCATCTGAAGTCTCTCATCCCGACGTGGAACAGTGTGTCAGACTCCTAAGCCACCAGCGATCTGCTCCGTCCCTACATCCGTTCCTTCCCGTTGTCTCCAGTCTCACATGTTCCTTGTCCCCTGATTCACCAAGTTCCGTGTATTGTTTCGGACTCTCTACTATGCCAGGTGTTCACTCGTCACGATCACGCCATACGGTACACACTAGCTACGCCGTACGAGAATAAGTAGCCGAGCTCTCGTCTGTATATTCCCTAATTTTGAGATCTTCACTCACTCGCTTTCATTGTGGTTCTTTTCGGGTCGCCGTTTGTGAGGTTCTGACACAGTGGGTGTGTGCTGCCCTGTCGCGTTCTATGTCCCCAAATCCATGACCACAGCTCCACTCGGTGGCGCTCGGAAGTTGATATAACCGACTAGTATGATGGTGAATGGGAACGCGGGGGGTGCATGGGTGTAGCTGATCTTATCGATCACTCACAACCAGTTGATGCGTGGCAAACACGACGCATATTTCGATCATATCCGGTCTCTATGCCCCTCCGGATTCTCCTCGCAAACCATCGTGAGCTCACAGCATGTCTCCTCGAGAGCCGTACAGAGGGCCTTCTCGCAAGCTGGTGCTTGCTTTCGATGTTGGCACGACATACAGTGGGGTCTCGTACTGCGTCCTCGATCCTGGAGAGGTCCCCAAAATTCTTGGGGTGTCAAGGTGGGTAAATCTGTGTGAAAGACAATGTTGCGCCAATCGACATGCTGCTCATCCAGATATCCCGCTCAAGAACACGTCGGAGGGGATAATAAAATACCTTCCATTTTGTACTATGATCGTCGAGGTGTCGTGAAGGCGGTGGGTGCTGAGGCGTTACAGCAGCACATCGTCGACCAAGCAGAGGAAGAAAACTGGGTTAGGCTCGAGTGGTACGTCTAAATCAGAGTGATAGTCCTTTCCCCTTTTTCACAACCCCGCCACCAGGTGGAAGCTTCATCTGCGACCGAAGCATTTGGCATCCTCCCACATCAAAGACGAGGATGTCCCGCCACTTCCTGAGGGCAAAAGCGCCGTCGATGTTCTCGCGGACTTCATGCGCTACCTGTTTAAATGCGCTCGCACTTATATCACCGAATCTCACGCTAGCGGTGTTTCTATGTGGAAGTCGATGCAGAGTAACATAGAGTTTATTTTGACGCATCCGAATGGATGGGAAGGGCTGCAGCAACAGCAGATTCGCCGCGCTGCCAAGATCGCAGGGTTGATTCCTGGCGGAAACAAGCACGCGGAGCGAATCCATCTACTTACAGAAGGTGAAGCTAGTCTTCACTTCTGCGTCCAGGTGCTGGCATCAGACTCGCTGTCCAAAGTCCCTATTGTCAGTGCCGACGATCCTGAAGAACAGGTTGATGAAGAATCGGAATATCAAGGCGTTGTCATTATCGATGCCGGAGGTGGTACCATCGATTTGAGTGCTTACTCCATAAAGTTATCGCCCCCAAGAGGATTCAAGGAGATTGCACCTGCGGAATGTGCGCTATTTTCACCTCGCGTTGTCTGATTTTTTTTCTCAACCTTGTTGCTGTAGGCCGACTCCAAGGGTCTGTCTTCGTAACGCAAAGGGCGCATGCATTCCTGAAGAGTGGGTGTTTCTAATATCATACCTACCCTCCATTTATCATGCTCGATGACAGGCAAACTTGCTAACTCGAATTACGGGTCACCTGAGATCGTCGAGCAGATGAAAGACATTTTCGATCGGACTACAAAACTGAGGTTCCGCGACGCAGACGACCCGCAATACATCAAATTCGGGACTGTGCGTGATAAGGACCTACAATACGATATTCGTTCCGGCCAGCTTAAGTTGGTTGGGTATGTGGTTTTTTACATTGAATATTCGAGCCTGAGATCGACCTTTACGCTCCTATAGCGCAGATGTCGCAAAGTTCTTCGAGCCGTCTGTGGAGGCAATTGTTGAGGCGTTTGAGAAGCAACAACAAGCGGCGATGGGGTTGCAGATACAAATCAAGGTGGGATTGAGCCGTGCTATCCCCCTATGCGCACCTTGATCATACTTTGAACCATGCTTTCCTGGTTGGTGGCTATGCCGCCAGCGATTACCTCTATCATCGTCTGCAACAACATGCTGTGTCCTCGGATGTGCAGTTGTGTAGACCGTCGAGTCACGTGTACGGTTTCATATCAATACGAATTTTGGATAGTACTCATTGCATTTCAGCAACAAGGCCGTCGCAGATGGTGCCGTATCCTCCTACATTGATCCACTCGTTACCTCGCGGACATCGAGATTCACGTACGGAGTAGAATGTTGCACAGAATACATGCCGTTTCTTCCCGATCATCAAGAACGAGAAGCTACACAATTTATCATACCATCAGGGTCCATTATGATACCAAACGCATTCCGCTCGATCTTGACGAAGGTTTGACCTTGTTGCTCAATGGTTTCAGATCATTTAGTTCTCGTGTAGGGCGTCCAAGTTTCGGAGGAGCAAGAGTTCCGGTATTCGCTTAGAGAAGAGCACATCTCTCGCTCTCAGATGACGACCATTGAATTCCCCATCCTTGCTTACAGAGGCGAGCTTCTGAACCCTGAATGGGTTGACGACGAGCCTGGTGAAGTCCGGTGTAACATGGTAATACACATCACTAACTAATGAGTTTGATATAAGAACGCTTCACCGAAATGTGTAATGTGGTCGCCAACATCTCCAAGCCCGTTCGCTCGCTACCGCCGCAAACGGGGCCGAATGGTGTCTATTATGAATTTGACTACGACATTGTCCTGCTTTTTGGCCTGACCGAGTTGAAAGCACAGATAAGCTGGATGGAAAAGGTTCGTCCCATGATTGTGTCAAACCAACTGCATCGCTTACTGCGTAGTGTCCAGGGCGTGGAGAAGAGGTGAGAACCAAGCGCCTGAAGTGGTACTCTTTGTTGATCCAACGATACGAACAGGGGTCCAGCTTCGGTCGTGCACACTGACTAGTACATTCCGTTCCTTGTGAATACGATCTTTTTCTTGTTGCCTTCTTTGTTTTCGCATCCACGTACTACTACGATCCTCATAAGGTATTGCGCCAATGTTCATTGCGATGATCTGAATTAGTAATGACTCGTCATCAGGCTGGTAAGGGCGACGGTGTTGGACTGTTGGCATGAGCACATCGCCAGCACGTTGACGGTGTGTCGCAAGATCGGTTTCTTGCCCCAATCACAGACAAAGGGGAGTTTTTTCCCTCTTGTGTTGAGAATAGCCCCGTATGCGTCTGCCAGGGGAGTTTGACATCAATCGGAGAGTACGGTTAGTGACAATTCAAACCCCGCACCCTTCCTCCACAACCGCCGCAGCGCAGCGTGTTTGCTTTTTGAGATAAATCGCGGTGGCGACGGCATGATACCAGGTTCTTTGAATCAGCAACGAGGTGATATTCGCGACACGAGGGGACTCCTAATCCCAATCAAAACAGCACAGGACGTGTGGGTCCCACCATCATGGTGAATGCGAACAATAAGATCTTCGACAGTCCTATTACGGCGTTAGGGTTCACTGCACGTTCGGACATTTCGACCACCATGCACCCGATGATCACTTGCTGTAGCTACTGCCGTACGAGTCGTGTTGTTTGTTGACGCATGGTAGCCACGGTCTCGTGGCCATCTGGCGGCTTGGGTTTGGTATTCAGGGCTACCCTTTGTGCGTCTCAGTCCTACCTACAGCAACCCGAGTCCATGGTAATGCCTTCCCGTGAACCGTACAGTGGCCTCTCCCGCAAGTTAGTCCTCGCCTTCGACGTCGGCACGACGTACAGCGGGGTCTCGTATTGCATACTCGATCCCGGGGAGGTTCCAAAGATCCACGGTGTTTCAAGGCAAGGAAGGCCCATGTTTTCGAGAGCAAACGACGCTGACGTATCGCTCTTTCAGATACCCTGCTCAAGAGCACGTCGGAGGTGACAACAAGATACCGTCTATCTTGTACTATGATCGCCAGGGTGTCGTGAGAGCTGTGGGCGCTGAAGTGCTCCAGCAACATATCATCGACCAAGCGGAGGAAGAGAATTGGGACAAGCTTGAGTGGTGAGTCGGGAAAGTAGGCGGGCTTGATCGTTCCCTTTTGTTGATATATCCACTGTTAGGTGGAAGCTTCATTTACGAGCGAAACATTTGGCCTCGTCGCACATCAAAGACGAGGATATCCCGGCGCTTCCGGAAGGTAAAACTGCCGTTCAGGTCCTCGCAGATTTTATGCGGTACCTGTTCACTTGCGCTCGCAACTACATCGTCGAATCTCATGCTAGCGGCGCTTCCATGTGGAGGTCGATGGAGAACAATATTGAGTTCATACTCACTCATCCGAATGGATGGGAAGGGTTGCAACAACAGCAGATTCGTCGAGCTGCTGGGATTGCTGGGCTGGTACCTAGCGGAGATGAGCATGCGAGTCGAATCCATCTATTGACAGAAGGGGAGGCAAGCCTCCATTTCTGCGTTACTCACGTTCTGGCGTCGGATTCCCTATCCAACACCCCGATTGTCGCAACTAGCGACGTTGAGGAGGAAGAGGCAGAGGAGTCAGAACATCAAGGGATCATCATTATCGATGCTGGAGGCGGCACTGTCGACTTGAGTGCGTACTCCGTAAAGCTATCCCCTCCAAGAGAATTCAAGGAGATTGCACCCGCGGAATGTAAGTCTTCAGTACGGATCGTGAAATGTGTCTTTGTTGACACATTTCCCCCATAGGTCGCCTCCAGGGATCTGTTTTCGTCACGCACAGAGCTCATATGTTCCTCAGGGGTATGTGCTGCTCACAATTCGTGTGACCAGGTGCTTATGGCATCATATTTTGGCCCAGCTAAACTAGCCAATTCGCGATATGGGACTCCTGACGTAGTCGAGCAGATGAAAGGTCTCTTCGACAAGACTACGAAGTTGCGGTTTCGCGATGCGAGCGATCCACAATATATCAAGTTCGGGACTGTGCGTGATAAGGACCCCCAATATGACATTCGCTCTGGTCAGCTGAAGTTGGCTGGGTAAGGCCGTTTCTCACATTCAATGCTTGCTGTGCTCAGCTTTGGACGCTATGCAGGGAAGACGTGGCAACATTCTTTGAACCCTCTGTGGAAGCGATCGCTGATGCGTTCGAGAAACAGCGACAAGCAGCGAGGAAATTGAGGTTCCAAATCAAGGTGAGGCTGTCGTCGAGGTTCTACTGTTCGTCTTGCTTGACGTAGCCGCAGCACGCTTTCCTGGTTGGTGGTTACGCCGCCAGTGATTTCTTGTATCGCCGTCTGCAACAGCACTCTTCGTTTTCGGATGTGCACTTATGTAGGCCCCCGAGTCATGTGTAAGTGGCGCACTAACGTGACTACACTGCACTCAACACTTTTTCAGCAACAAGGCGGTTGCAGATGGCGCCGTACTATCCTATATCGATCCACTCGTCACTTCACGAACATCAAGGCACACGTACGGTGTAGAATGCGTCAAACCATACGTTCCTTTCCTTCCTGATCATCGGGAGAGACAACACACACGGTTCCTCGCACCGTCGGGGACGTTTTCTTTACCAAACGGCTTCTCATCCATACTGAAAAAGGCCAGTACTGGCAGCTAATCCGTTTCAAATCTTAGTCTGATCTATCACAGGGTGTTCAAGTTTCAGAGCAGCAAGAATTTCGAGAATCGTTTTACAAAGACCAGAGTTCGTTCTCCCAATTAACCAATGTGAACGTTCCCATTCTCGCATACAGAGGGGACCTTCTCGATCCTCAGTGGATGGATGAAGAGCGTGGTAAGTGTATTAGTAGTGTCGCAAATGGGCGGGCGTCGCTGACATATGGTCTTCTGCAAGCACGCTTCACCACACTCTGCCACGTGGTTGCTGATACCTCTGCGATTGCTCGTTCCTTGAGTGCGCAACAAAGTACCAACGGAGATTCCTATTATCGCCTGGAAATTGACGTCATCCTGCTCTTTGGCCTCAGTGAGTTTAAAGCTCAAATTAGCTGGATTGAGAAGGTATGTCTTGTTCTGCTGGAAACAAGGCCGATGTATCACTCATACAATAACGACCTAGGGAGTGGAGAAGCGGTACGATTCAAGTAGTGTCGGGTGCCAGCTGCGCTCTACTGACCTGAGAACACCCACAGGAGTCCCGCTTCAATCGTCTACGATGACTAACGACCATTATCAACTGCTGGTGAACAGCCTAAGCGTTGTCTTTTCTTGGTGTTGTGCAGTCAACGTGGTTGCCTATGTATCGAGCGCTGTGGAAACGAGGCATGGTGCCTACTATGTCCGTCCCGTTATATCCAGTTTTGTTCCTCAGTTCATAAGCCTATGTAATACATCTTCGAGAACAGTCGAACTTGAACTCGTTTTAACTGCGATGCTGTGAGAGACTACAGCATACTCAGTCAGAGCTTCAAGCGTTTCCTCGTTTAGGCTCGTTAGTGCGGATACACTAGGATGCGTCTCATACTCTTCATTTAGCGCGTTACTCCTGCGTAGTGGTGCAGTGTTGCTGGAACGTCTTGTGGGCTAGGAGTCTGGTAGGAGCGCGGAACCGGTCCGCTGCTAGTAATTCCACAATTAGTCGATATCAGGTACACCCAGTACCCCAACTATCGTGCGCTGGTCCGAGTCACTGCACTCCATCTGTATTCGTGCTTCCGCTTCACACGGCAATATCGTTGTGGACAAAGGGGTAACGTTGATTTGATTGTGAAATCACGAACGTAGCGATTGTTCAAAGAAGGCCATGTTGATATTTTGCGCCTCGTGCAGGTGTGACTACGAAGCCAGCACAAAGGGCATCCTCCGATGAATCACGAAAGCCGCATGGAGGGGACGTGGTCCAGATCCGATCGGGCTTGCATTCATGGGGCGTGTGTCCGACTCGCCTTTTCCAGCCATGGCGCAAGGTGCTGGGAGCGGCGTACACAAGTAATAGTGTTGTCCTCTTTCCTGTACATCTACAAGGTCGTCTTGAATCTGCATCCCTTTCAAAAGACACGAGAACAAGCATTTGATACCCCGGTCGCCCATGCCAGAACGACAGCCATACCAAGGAACTGCTCGAAAGCTAGTGTTGGCCTTTGATGTCGGCACAACGTACAGCGGCGTCTCATACAGCATTCTCGATCCAGGCGAACCACCCATCATCTCCGGTGTTACACGGTAAGTTGTTCAGGTAGATTTGAAAGGTATTTGCGATATTCACATTGCGGAAAGCTTTCCTGCTACGGATCATGTCGGCGGAAACTCCAAGATACCATCCATTGTGTATTATGATCAGGGCGGTCTTCCTCGCGCATTCGGTGGCGAGGCCCTTCAGGAGAGCATAATCGAGAGAGCGGAAGACGAAGAATGGATCAAAGTTGAATGGTGAGCGACTCCGTGCATTGGCCGTTGCTCGCCACCCACTCAGCTGCGAGACGCAAGGTGGAAACTCCATCTCAGACCAAAAAATATGACCGGATCCAACTCTATCTGCGACCAAGATATACCCCCACTTCCCCCGAACAGGACTGCAATTCAAGTTCTGAGCGATTTCATGGCGTATCTCTTTCAGTGCACAAAAACATATATCCAAGAAACTCATGCAAGCGGGCGAGACATGTGGGAATCGTTTGAGGACAATATCGATTTCGTCCTCAGTCATCCAAACGGATGGGAAGGCCAACAACAAACGCAGATGCGGCGGGCAGCAGTCCTCGCAGGCTTAGTTTCGGATTCTCCTGACGGTCAAGCTCGTATTCAGCTCGTCACTGAAGGCGAAGCGAGTCTGCACTTCTGTCTGAGTACCGAAAAGACGGCAGGTTCATTCAAGGTAGCGCCTTGGCTCGTGTTTTACACGTGTGACTCAAAACTCCTCAGGAAGATCAAGGTGTCATGGTCATTGATGCAGGTGGTGGAACCGTCGACGTCAGCTCCTACTACATGACAATATCGCCCCCTTCGCTTCAAGAAATTGCACCTGTGGAATGTAAGTAGGGCTCTAAATTCCAAAACTTGTACTTACGAAGTGAGTTTTCAAGGCCGCTTGCAAGGCGCAGTATTCGTTACTAGACGTGCTCGAGAGTTCCTGACCGGTGAGCCGAAGAAACCTAGATGTTTGAATGACATACATATATTGCCGCAGTGAAACTCGCGGGCTCAAAATTCGGGACCCCAGAAGACGTTGCTCAGATGACGAGCGAGTTTGACAAGACAACGAAACTCCGATTTAGTAACCCGGCTGAACCATCTTATATCCGCTTTGGAACGGTCAAAGATCGCGACCTGGCGTATAACATCAAATCTGGACAACTCAAACTCGCTGGGTAAGTAGTTCTGTTCCATCGTCGCGTCGCTGCTCGACTGTTCTTGACGCGCGTGACCCAGAACCGATGTCGCAGACCTTTTCGAACCCTCAGTAGCAGCAATCGTCGCTATCATAGAAAGCCAGCAAAGGCTGGCAACCAAGCCCATCGATGTATGTCAACCCTAGAACCAAATAGGAGGAGACTGACGATCGCCAAGTCCATCTTCCTCGTAGGGGGTTTCGCCGCGAGCGACTGGCTCTTTTCGAGGCTGCAAGAGCATATCAAGCCATTGAACCTCAACTTCTGTCGCCCGGACAGTCACACGTAAGCGTCATTCCGAGGTTGATGAGGCTTTAATTCACGCAAAAGCCAAATCTATCAGAAACAAGGCAGTTGCAGATGGCGCTCTCGCATTTTACCTCGATCACAGGGTATCTGCTCGGGTTGCCAAATATACGTACGGCACTCGCTGCGCGATAGAGTTTAACAAGCACGACGAGCAACACAAGCTTCGGGCTGCTTCTGCCGTTCCACGTCCGTCGGGACGCATGGTCATTCCAGGTGCTTTCAGTGCGATATTGCACAAGGTATTTTACCCGCAGCTTTTGTTTGGTAAGACTGACATGCCGCGACAGGGAACGACGGTGTCTGAGGTCAAAGAATTCCGGAAGGAGTTTATCACAGAATCCTCGGAAAGGACTTCCTGTGACACGATCGCTACGGAGATCGTCTGCTATCGCGGTAATGCGAATAATCCTCGCTGGATGGATTCAGAACCGGGTGGGTGGTCGTTCTAACCGAACGTCGGTTACTGTCGGCGTGAGGACTGACGACGTGGTTAACGCGCACAGGGATGTTCTCCAACCTGTGCACCGTTCACGCGGACACCTCACAAATCTCCAAGACGATTAGTCCCAGGCGCGGTTTCGCGGGGCTACAGTTCTACAGGCAACAGTTTAGTATAGTGTTGATGTTTGGGATGACGGAGTTGCAGGCGCAAATTAGCTGGATGGAGAACGGCGAGGAGAAGCGGTATGTTCCTATATAACTTCACTTGGTTAGGCGGTTGCTAATGAATGCTCTCCACAGGGGACCTGCGACCGTAGTCTTTGATCAGATCTTGGAGGAGATCTAGGCTATTTTCTGTTTTCCGTTCACGTCCATTGTAGTCAGGTGATCATGTATACCATCGAGAGGCTCGGCTGGCAAGTCAACTGTTGAACACGATAACGAGTGATTTCGTTTGTTGTGTCTTCCGTTCGTTCGATTTCCTCTTCCAAGTGACTGGTACCCAACAGTCACGGCTACTCGGTGATTCTGTTGTCAGCTGCTATACTACTAGCATTGGTAGTATGTGAAGGCACTTCCCATGCGTACGAAGGACTGATATCAACCAGGATCTTACCATTCTGTGTAATTTGGGTTCTGGCAACCATCATTCTCGCCGAATAGCCCCGCCGAATCCGGGTCTTTCCTTCGCTGACGCAAAACTGAGTCTACTTCCACCAGAGTATTAGAAACTCACGAGGTCTGGCAACGCTTACCCGGACAATACGGCCCGATAGACTCTGGTGGTGCCGTCAGTCAAGACGTCTGACCAGAGGGGACTTGACTGACAGATCTTGTCCTCGACAATGCATCTTTCAGTGCGTTTAGGTCTGCAAATTCGACGTAACCAAAACCCTTTGGTTTGCCCTCGCGGCCTTTAACCATTTTAGTGGCCTTGGCCTGCGTGCATGTTGAACAACGCATGCCAGTGCCTCTATCAACCGAACTACGAACCTCGTGAGGAGCAAAGAAATCAGCTATTTCAGTTTCGGTGATGTCATAGGGAAGGTTTCCGATAAATGCAATGAAAGGCAGTTGGGACGATAATGGGACCTCTTCTCTCACGCGAGGGGACGGGCCATCGGCTGAGAACGGAGTGAATCGGTGTGGTAGTGAGAAATCTAAAGGCCGAACATACATCGAGAGGATGCAAGGTCATCACGTCCGCTGGAGCGATCGCCGTGGCGTGGCGGCCTGTCGTCGTCCGTCTTGATCGAGGCTAGAAGAAGCTGTAAGATAAGACAGTCCGCCTACCCGATGATGCGTAAAGTACGCACGAGCTGTGAGAAGGACGTCCATTTCGTCAGCCCCGTGAGCGGAGAGGCACTCGCAAGATCAACCAAGGGACGGGATAGCATAAAAGACCTAAGCGTACCGCTATCGCCTGGGGACTTTCTGATGGATGACTGCATGGAGGACTACTCGATAGTCCGAGTTGGATATCAATTGTTCTCACACGTATGCTTTTTGTCACCGCCCAACTCGAAGTACTTCAGCACCACTTCCAGAATGCAGAACCAGTCCTGGAATGACGCAATGATTCTGAAGTGCAGTACGTCGAGTAGAGGCCTCCTCTGACGACGACCTCTCTCGTATAAGGACACTGCAGGGCTGGTCTCAGGCATTCATGGAGAGTTACACCGCTAAGGACCAGGCCTCCTTCGACAAAGCACATCGGGAGTTTAAGGAGTACGAAACCCTATGAATGTTGCCGGTAATGTGGTTTACTAACGTGTCCTTCGGGAGTGCCGGCGTGTTGTTGCACTTGGGATGATAATGAACAAGAACACCACTGAAACTCAAACACGACTTGGTGAGCATGTTCCTTCTGCAAGATCCTGTGATGGCAGTTCATACATGTACGTTAGCGAGCTTGTAGCTTGGGTCATTGACAAACCCTGCTGCACCGTGACAAAAATGTGGCCACATCATACTTCATTGTTGCATTTGTTGTTACGCCTGTAGGAGATTCTTCGCAAGCACACCGACAAGAAATCTCCCGGTCCGTATCAGTACCCCAACGGACGAGGATACACCCGATAAATTGAATCGTCCGGTTTGGCCTTTCGATTTGATAAATCGTAATTAGCGCTCTTGACGTCTTCTCTTTTACCAGGATTTCTCCATATGACAAGATACTTAGTGGGTTCATTCACGCTTGGCCAAAGAAGGTAGCTGGTGTGAAGAAATCTGTGAAAATGACAATTGGCTCAAAATGGTACACGCGTTACGTGGCAAAGCGCCGAAATCATAGTACATAGATGTGAGCCACGCAACATATTAGGACCTCCATTCTTTACGTGGCACTCTTCTGCCCGGTCGTTAGTATTAATCGAGGCTTCCTACGCACTGACCGAGAGGAATGGAGAGCACTTTTTTTTGCTGCTGTTCTCGCCTTCGCCCTTTGCTCCCTGGCGGCTTTCATGTCTTTTGGAGCTGTTGTACGGAGCTGTTTGATATGTGTGGGCACGAGCACTGAGCCAACCTGGGTGTCTGATGGACAGAGCCAAGGGGCGCTGACGATGGGGACGGCATCCAAAATATCTTGGATTTCCTCACATAAAGGAGATGGGCGCTACACAATCAGAAAAGAGCTCGTGAGTAATGGAGAATACTAATTACGAATCCTTACTCGAAATGCAATGACGGCAGCCCTGCGAACACCGATGATAGTAGAGATTGTTGATTCGGAGCCCTTTGGCAGCGGAATCAACTTGATCAGTTGCATGGCGTTCGTAGGGGAATTGCAGCCGGCCACCAAGTGTAGTATATGTGCAACCAATTCAGGTGGATCAATATCAGCGCAACAAACAAATACGACCACTAATGGGGGTGGCGATAGTAGCAGTTGGCCGTCGTCTCTCTGGGAAGGGTTGCTCAGAACTACACGTCTTCGTGTGACGCGAAGCTGAGCTTCCAGCGCTCTTGACACCGCATTGATTCCAATGACGGGGGTTGTAGCGTCAGACGCGCACACCCGGCTGGGCGCTTGCAGGGTGGTGGCTTGAGTATTGCTATATTCGTCCTCCTTGGTGATGTCTGTATGCCCGTGCTGGCTAGAAATCCGCTTTTTCCGCGATAGCTTTCGAGAAGTACTAGTACGTGAAGGAAGATTATCAAGAGAAGCCACGAGGCGAGCAAGCGCAACATTTTGGAGGTTTATTGGAACTGATGGCCTGGGTGTGGTCGGCTGCAAAGACAAGAATGGAATGGAATGGAACATACCAATCTATTCGAAACGGATTTTGCAGTACGCTCTTGAAGACGGGTTTTCGTTCAAGAGTCGAGCGGATCTTTGCGCGATTAGAAAGGTGACCGTGTGTTTGGGCAAGCTGTGTGGCCATCGTACAAAGCCAAGGATCAGAAATCTAATTATAGCAAGTTTAAGTGATCCGACGAAATCAGAACGTCCGATCAGACGATATTTATATTATCAGCACACACTTCCATCATCTTGAACAACGTTACTGTCTCGAACGCGTTTTCGTTTCATAATTCGGTCCCCGGAGGGGAGATATCACTCGTTGATACCTTTGCGACTGTCGTCGGTACGCGGGACGGCAAACAACCGAGCACATGGCGATGATACAGAGCCACTCGGTCGTCCCACCAAGTTTGTGCCATGGAACCTGCATGTCTAACCCGGGACGGATATTTCGCATGCAGAGTGTGATAACAGTGCCATCGCAGTGTGTCCGTGGCATCGGTTCGCTTTTCACATAGTCCTTTACTCTTTTGCTGAGATGTTCGATCACTGGCAGGTACCTGCGAACTGGCGGAAGTGAAACCGGACTTCGCGCCTGCACACATCGAGTGAGGTTAACCATCGATAAATCAGACGGCGTAGAGAATGTTTGGGTCGAAGGACCGGCCAACGGTACCCAGTGGCGCTCGGTTGAACTACGACCGGTTCAGAAAGCTGCTTTTGAGGGTGGCGTTTCTGTTCAACAGACAACCGATAGCTTTGTGCAGAATTAGCGGACCCTCCATATATTCAATCATTTGCCATCGAGGATGAAGCGTTGATTCCCGCTGATAAAACCCCTTCGACGCTGGCAGTGGTCATTTTGAACACGGCCAACCCAAATTTGAATGTAATGAGCACACGTTCGGTCAATATGTACATATCTACTAACCGTCTGGTAGGCAGAACGTGGCACTACTACGAAGCATGGATACAGCTCTTTCGCACGAGTCAGCTCGTATCGGTCAGCCATAAGCCAAAAACGTCCCCAAACTACCTGCTGTTCCGCCTCTGATGATAGCTACACGCGAAATACTAGGGTGGACCCAAGAAGAGGTGCGATTTGATCCTTCCCATCCGGATACTCCCTAAGAATTCTTCTCCGATTTCTCACTAATGGCATGACGAATCGAACCCTTTCTCACTCCTCGTCTCGAGCTCGACTTGCTGCTATTTCGTCTTCGACACCATATGGAAGACTGCCCATCCATGAAAGTCTCTGGGAGCCGGCAACAGTTACCTCGCATTCACTGTGCACCCGACGCGCCATCATTCACCTTGTCCATGACGAGGACTCGATGACATCCAGGGACGACTGAACCATTACGTCGTGGCGTGGGTCATGGATAGAGTTAAGAGACTTGAAATAGTCCATAATGCGGACGAGGTGTCACATGTCACGACCGGCCACCGCTGGTTCACATGGTTATGTGAGCGACAAGGTACTGACCCTGTCGTGACATTCAGAGAGGAGGTCAGGCGGGGATGGAGAAGTGAAATCAATGGGCCTTTCGAGGCGCGCGGAGTTGCGAGGTTATTGAGACCGTGCTATGAAGATCTGAGGGGTGAGCGGGTTCGGACTGCAAACATGTATCCACCCCTTCAAGTCAGATCGTATCAGCACTGGGCTCATAGAAGCTAGTCAGTGGAGTAATCGCCGACTGCACTACACGAAATGGTGTATCGATTCTGATCTGCATCGGTGTTTTACGCCCGACGTCTTGCATAACGTCGGAATTAAATCTCAGCAATGCAAAGTGACTATTAACGGTTGTCGATCTGGAAAGAGTTACTGTACGTCTCGGAAAAACCTCGGTCGTAACATGCCCAGAGGATCGAACCGCATGATACTGGGTGACATGGACGTCAGCTGGCCAAGTCCTTTTCCAGCGTTAATAAAAACCACTATCTATCGCGAACGGTGGTAGAAAGCGCGCCTCCTCGTCTCCTCACTCTAAATCACCCCTCATCGACAATGACTAGTTTCAAGATCTTGGTCGCATCGTACACCGATTCAATCTATACCCTCGAATTCAACCCCGGAACCCCAAGCCCCACCCTCAGCTATCTCTCCAAGGTCGACGTGGGCCGCAATCCGTCGTGGATCGAGGCCCACCCATCCGATCGGTCGTTGATATTCGCCTGTCTGGAGCAGGCACCGGATGGTCAGATCCTCGCGGTCAAGTATGATAGGAACTCGGGCGAGGGTCGAAAGATAGAGGAAGCGACGTGCTCGAGCGGGGGAGCTGACCCCTGCTCGGTGCTCGTGACGGAGGACCAGATCGTCGTCGCAAACGTAAGTTCGAAATCTTGCGCGTGTCTATAAATAACCACACGATCGATCGATCCCCCGACTTAGTACTCTGGTGGTACCTTGGCTGCCGTCCCCATCTCCTCCACCTCACCGTACACGCGTTCCGTTGAGGCATGGCACCTCGCGATGCCGTTCGACGCTGGACTGCCGGGTCGAAACCTGTCTCGGCAGGAGGCCGCACACCCGCACCAGGCGATCCTGAACCCGTTTAACACGACAGAGCAGGAGCTCCTCGTGCCTGATCTGGGATCCGATCAAGTATGGCAGCTTACCAAGGCGTCTGATGGACATTGGACGATCCGGGGCTCCATCAGTACCAAAACTGGCGGTGGACCTCGGCACGTCGCGATATACGGTACGTACGACACATGGCTACGACAAGAGTCCTCGCTCACACGGAACCTTGACATGTTCACGACGAAAAGGAAACACGCTGTACATCCTACTGGAGCTCACCTCCGAGCTTGCGGTGTACAAGTTCCACTCCAACCAAGAATTCACGCATGTGGCCACCTTGTCCACGCTCAAAGCGTCTCCGCCGCCGAGCGGGATGTACGCTGCTGAACTACTGATACCAAAACCGAACCTTTCGTTCCCTACGGCGTACATTTATGCCTCGAATCGAGAGGACCCACACCCAGAGGGAGACACGATCGCCATCTTTTCATTGGAGAAGGGAGAGGAACGTCCAGAGTTGGTGACTGAAGTGCGCACGGGTCTGAGACACCTTCGTGGGATGGTGTTTGGAGGGGAGGATGATAGGTGGCTTATCGTTGGCGGTGTCGGGACACTGGCTACGAGCCTGGAGGGTGGAGGAGTCAAGGTATATGAACGGGTCGAAGGTGGCAAAGGGTTGCGACAAGTTGCTGCACTCGACCACGAAGTCGGACGTCAGATGCGCGCGACCACATTCTTATGGCTATAGTAGACAATAGGTAGAAGGCAGATGAATCATTGTAAGTAGAGATATGGAAGGTGTGACTTATGCTATGGTACCGCTTTCCCGAAGCCGTGCAAGCTCCTTAGTATCCAATCCGAGTTCACCTACTAGAACATCGTCAGTGTGTTCCCCTAGATTAGGACCAGCCCATCTTGTCCTCGCTCCAGATCCTTCCAAGATCGGGAAGACGCCAGGCATCTTGACGTTCCACCCATTGTCCATCTTGCCAACCCACACGTCCTCCACACCTCCACGTGTGTTCACATGTTCGTTCTCCACAATATCCTTGACGTTGACGACACGACCGACAGGAATACCAGCCTTGTCTAACACGTCCACGACTTCTTCTACACGCCGCACTCTCGTCCAGTCAGAGATTGCTTCCTCTATCTCCGCCTGGCGAGCGACGCGTTGCCAGTTCTCGGCGTAATTGGGTCCGACGAGGTCCTCCCGGCCGATAGCGCGCATCATACGAGCATACAACGTGTCGCCATTCGCTCCAATGATAATATATGTTGGCGTAGACGGTGCAGCTGGTGAGGATAAGCAAGGGTATGCGTTTGTTGGAACGACCCCAGTCACCGTAGATCCAGACGGACCGCGAATCTGCGAGGATGAACGTTGTTGCGAAGAGAACGATCATCAACTTAACCATACCTTTCCTTTGCGGTCATACTCTGGGATGATGCCTTCCATTAGGTTCAACATGCTATGGACTGAATCAGCCAGTTTCGTATTTGAACAGAGAAAGAATTTGCCTTTCCATAATGCTAACGTCAACTGTTTGACCACCCTTGACTCCTTTAGAAACCCTTTTCTGTCGGGACAAGAGAGCCAGAACCTGCGCATACATCTAGCTGCCTGACGAATGTGGAACTTTGAAGGGACTAACCGTCCCGAAGGCAGCATGTAATCCAGCAACGGAATCTCCCAAGCTAATATTCGGTCTGACAGGGAGTCCAGATAACGCATTCGTTTCTGGATCCACGAAGCCATTGATGTACCGAAACCCAGATTCCGCTTCGCACACAGACGCGTAACCAGGTCGTGACGACCAAGGACCCGTCTGTCCATATCCGCTGACCCGGGTGAATATGAGTGATGGATTGAGTGGGTGTAGAGCCGAGGGACCAAGTCCCCACTTCTCCAGCGCTACCATAAGCGAACGAACAAGCATGAGCGACGTGGGTCACGGAACACACTCAAGCTTGATCCTTACTCCCTGGTTTGAAATTTTCAACGATGACGTCGCTCTTGACTGCAAGCCGCTTCACGAGCCTTTGGGGTGCGTGAGTATGTGCCACCTGCGGACACGACCAGATAGGGCGGTACGTACGCTCTCCCCTCGTCCTGCCTAAGGTCGATCGCCACGCTCTTCTTGTTCCTTCCCAAACTCCGAAACCACGGACTCACACCGTCGACATCGAGCTCTCTCCATACTCGCAGCTGGTCCCCAATAGAGGGTGGCTCGACCTTGATGACCTCTGCGCCGAAATGGCTATACCAAAACGCGCACGAGGCCGACGTGAGAAAGCAGTACTTGTTGTCCAAAGAGGTGGAATAACGACGCACCCGAGGAGCTGCCCGCAGAAAGGGCCTGCGATCAATTGACCGAGTTCCAGGACGCGGACGCCAGAGAGTGGAAGCGCATCGACGTCTGGGGTAGAGCTATTCCGAATGGTGGGCGTCGATGAAAGTGATCTGACCCCGATGAATCGCGCGCGTCGGTGGATAGATACGGAATGGTACATTACACGCCTTGATGCAACGTGAACCGAACTTGAAGTCACACTGCGGTTCTCCGGACGTTGCGGGCCGCGGGCCGCGATCCCCAACGTGTCCGTTTTTTTGCGGGCCTGAGGCAAAGGAGCGACGTTTTACCTGCTTGGCGAAGATATATCTGGTTTTTGTGAGCAACCTTTTGATTGATGTCGTGCAGGGGCAAGAGATAAGGTTTATTCGGCTCTCCGTAGGCCGTCTACGCGCATACCACGCTTTATGACGTCCCAAGAATGGTGGAGGAAAGCAGAGATACTGGTGAATGGAGACCAAAAGACGGGAAGCGAGAAGTAAACCTATGTGTAATGAGGACGGGTTGGGATGAACAGGCGTCGAGTGAGGCAGCGGTAAAGATGAAGCGGTTTATGAACAGTGTGGTGGATGGGCACAAAAATACGTATACCAAGTTCCGTGGACTACACGCAGACAGCGGCGCGTTGACGAGCGGTGGCGACTCGAGGGAGGGCGAAGACGAACAGAGCCTTGGGTTGATTTTGTGTCACGAAACTTACGAGAAGCTGCCGCCTTCAAGACGCGTGGGTAAACTCACCCTAGGCAGTGGTTTTCGGAGTACTTGTGGCCTGTCAGGTAGGTTTCTATGTAGGTAGTAATTGGCCTGATAGACCTTTGTCACCTCTGAGAATCTGCACTCAATCCAAATAAAGGTATGAGTGGATCTATTGAAGAAGCTTCTGGGAGAGCCCAAGGACCTCCCAAGGACCTCTCCCACAGGTGGTGCCCCTGATGAGCTAATCAAAATGCGGCTGTGGGAGAGGTCCTTAGATGCTTGATGAACGAATTCAACATGCCGGATTAACCAATTGTGGTTGCTACACCGCCATCAAGAGCGCCAATCAGTAGATTTATCCTTGCTTTGTAGTGTTGTAAGCTATGTTCACTGTTGTTGTCTTCGCTGATTCTCTGAACTTCAAGTTCTGACCGCATACCTCACATCAACCTCGCTTCCTCTCTTACTGTCGTCAATGGAGCACTGCATGTCTGACGAAGAGTCTGGCGACTATGTTGCTCGGCCACACCTGCTAGTAGATACGGCGGGTGTTGAGGTTATCTCGGCGCTGGCGTTTCTGCCTGACGGGCGACGGGTCGTCATCGGTTCTCGGCATGGAGCTGTAATGATCTGGAATATCAAAAATGGGGAGCAAGAAGGGGAGGCCATGGTGCATGAGGACGTATGCGACATTGCATTGGCCAAGGACAGCTGCGCAGGAATCGTTAGCAGTGATGAAGAAGGGGGCATTAAGGTGTGGGACGTTGGGTCACACGAATTGGTCAGTGAATGGATGCATGAGGGGTCTTGGCCGAAGCTAGCTATCTCGCCAGACGATGAACTCGTTGCGGTTGCCTCGGAGACCGTCGGAATTTATACTCTGAAAGGCAGATTGGTCAACTCCATCGACGTCTCCGTTTTCTCACTCTGTTTCTCTCCCGATGGCGGCAAACTCGCATGTGGCAATTATCACAGTATCTTTGTGTGTGACGTCAGGACTTGCGCGCTCATTCTTGATTCGTTACAAGGCCATCAAGCTGACGTCTGCAGTCTCGTGTGGTCCCATGATGGCACTAGGATATTCTCTGGCTCGCGGGACAAGACGATTCGTTGTTGGAGTGCTCAGACAGGAGAACAGATCGGACCAGCTTGGCAAGCTCACACCGACGCCATAAAATTCCTCGCTCTCTCCCCTAATGGGTCTATTCTCGCAAGCGCATCCCGGGATCAAACCATCCGTTTCTGGGATGCATCAACTGGCCGTTCGATCGGTCAACGTTTACGACACCCTGAAAAGGTCATGGTGGTTCGTTTCTCTCCCTCCGGCGAGTTTGTAGCATCGGTAGGGCTTGACGGAAAGCTATATCTTTGGCGGGTACCTTCCATCGAGAACCAGGTAAATGCTCATGAGGTTTAACTCAGCACTGGTGCTCAACACTCCTTTGGAGGCTCATCCCATTCCACTCCTTGACGCGTCTAACTCTACACCTTTAATGGAATTCCTTGTTCAATCCCAACAATCCAATTTCAGGTACATATACCTTTTATAACCTGTTGGTATGATAATCAAGTTAATGTTCTTGATGCCACCCAGCGCAGACCCCTCTCCTCCACCGAATCTAACTCGATATATCATTAAAAACAACAACGGGTATATCGCTGGTGGAGCGTTCGGTGACATATATCGATGCTGGTACCTCGGCAGTTCGCGGAAAGAGGTTTGGACAAGATAGTTTACTCATGTTGTCTTTTACTGATCTCCCTTCCAGGTCGCGGTAAAGGCTCTCAGATTCGCGTTCGCGTTTGATGGAGATCCGGGAAATCGCTCCGCCAAGGTACCTCACTTCATCAACTGCTCACAATCGTGATTCATTTGCATTCCTAGATGCTTCGTCGAGAGCTCGGCATCTGGAGGAGACTCGAGCATAAGAATATTGTCCCGTTCCTGGGCATTGCTTATGGGTTTGGAATGCATGGTGCAATGTCATTGGTTTCGCTGTGGATGCCCAACGATTCCCTCCACCGTTTCATGGCGAAACATGACAGTAACCTGACTATGGCTCATCGACTCCGGTTTGTGAGTTAATTGACGTCTACCCTTTCCACGCCTTTTAACCCTGCCTGACAGCTTTTGGATATTGCAAACGGGATTCACTATTGTGAGTTATTCTCGCGCATTGTTACCAGGGTTCGAGAGAGTAATACGCGACAGTGCATTCGATCCCCATCGTTCATGGCGATCTCAATCCTGTATGTCGACACTGAATCATCGGTCCGCTCCCTTTCTGATAAAGAACAGAACAACGTGCTCCTGGACGCCGAATATAGTGCGCGGTTAATTGATTTCGGATTCTCCTCCCTAGTGGGAAATATCCCAGAAGCGTTGACCTATCTCGAACGGACAACTACACGACCGGGTGCGTTGCGGTGGACCGCACCTGAACAAATGGGATTGGATCAAGAGTGTGAACGGACTACGAAGAGCGATATATACTCGTTTGGTTGTATTGCCCTCCAGGAAAGTTTGTTGACCTCGCTGCGAAAGCCAGTATTCGTTCTGACGTCGTTGTAGGTGTTATCCGGAAAGCAGCCGTGGTCAGAATTGCGGGGAGACGCAGCCATTATTTACTGTCTGGTAAAAGGTGACAAACCAGGTCGACCAAACCATCGACTGGTCGATGACCTGCACTGGGACTTGATCCGAGATTGCTGGTCATCAATCGAGGAGCGACCTGCAGCAGACTCAATAGCCTCTCGTATCCAAGAGTTCCTTGGAAATTGCCTACCATCCCTGCCTCTTTGCGAGTCGGTGATATCATGGCTGGGTGATGACAATACCGGGAATACATTAGGGGCCGTTGCATCAGGCTCAGATAAGCTACATGGCAGCAAGCGTCCGACTGCAGACGAGGTGCCCCAGCTTCAGGAACCGTCCGGACAGCACCCTCAGAAGAAGTGGCGAACGCAGTAGACGTATTTCGTTACCACACATCCGTTTCGTTCGGTCGAAGGCGCTGCATACGGCTTTGGGGTATATGTATGTATACTAGCTGACTGGATTGTAGCGGCTCATTCTCCGTATTGATATAGACCTGAGATGGCTGGATTTGTGACATACTACTGTAGTGCATGGTACGCATATATCCTAACGGATGTCAAGATAACTGCGAGAAAGATGCCTATACATAGTTGACTTGATCCAGACTCTGGAGCGACAGTGTCAACATGCCTCTCTGCCCGTGCAGTTTGAAGTCGCCGTCCTGCCTCATGCAAAGTTAACATCCGTGTCAACGAAGACCGACTCGGAGTCATTCGAGTTGACGGACTTGGTGATATACAATCATGTCTCGAGCGTCGTCAGGAATTGGTTCGACCCTGTAGCATCCTGCGATTCTTGGACCTTGGTGTGATCACAGATATACTGCAACATTCTCCCTAGAGTGACCCGATGGTCATCGCTCGCGTAGAGGACCTTAACTGGACCAAAGACTCGAAACGACGTCAGTTTAGAAACAGCATTGGACATCCCCAGGTCTCTCTCTGTGCGACAAGTTCTTACTCCTCGTGTCCCGCGCGACTCACGTGTCTGTTTCCAACCGGGTCAGGACGACTAGGGTCATAATTGCGTATGAATTCGTCGTGCTTCTCCCAGGTAAGTGTAGTTGACTTTGGGGAAGTGGCTCAGAATATGCATTTTACTTCCTTCCTACAGTTGCGGACGAGTAGAACGGAGTCAGGGGCGACACTGACGTGGTTGTAGGGGGAGGAAGTAGGGGGAAGCGGAGTCGGGTTAACCGGCTTCAGGCCGCAAAGAAACTGAAGGAGCCCAAGGGCATGGAGAGGTGAGGGCATGGAGGGTAAGAGGTGTTATGGCAGTGTATACATGAGCCTATGGTTTCTTCGCGGTGCGATCGAGTGTGATGGGTCAGGCTGCAGGAGGGACCAGTGCACTGTGAGAAACCCTGGTCCTAGATTCGTCGTCATGGGACCTGAACAACGGTATCGAGACCAGGTTCGCCTCGAGGAAATATGGCACATGAAACAGTAAACAGAGCTATGAATCGATAGAGGAAATCGATACCGGAATATGGGGACTGACCGTGACTAAGCGCCGTATCGCCTTGAACAAGGTCCTGTGTTCCTCGAGTCGTCTCGTGGGACACAAGCTGCCACACCCACGACGGATGTCCCGGCGCTAGCATATATGCCTGACGGACGACTTGTCATTGGTTCTGTGAGTGGAAACATAAGGATTTGGAGCGTAGAAGCCGGCGATAAGGGATGTCAATGGAGCACGATTCGGAAGTATGGGAACTTGCAGTGGCCAAGGACGGTACAAGGATCATCAAGGTGTAGGATGTGGAATCGCGCGAGCTGGACAAAGAACAGACTTATAGAGTCTTCCTCCAAGTTGGTTCTCCCACCAAACGTGGGCCTGAGGCCAGAGACTCGACCACGGGTTGTGAGACGAGGTACGAAGAGCTGAAGAATCTCGTCTGGCCGGTAAGGGAGACGTTGTAGAATGGGGTGGGGACGTAGTACGCGAGCATGCTGCCCGAACGATCAACGCACCAGGCGTGGCAGAGCTTGAGCGATGTCGATCCCGCGGATCCCTACGGACGAAAGTTCCTTCCGTTCAATTCCCAAGGCCATTCCTATCACAACCAAGTTACGCAGACAAAGCAGACAAAATGATTTATTGGAATACCGCCCACATCAAATCTACATCTCTTTCTACATTTCCGTGGCTCTAGAAACATTCCAACCTGCGTCACGTACGTCACATCTAACGGTATTCGGGTTTCAAACATCGGGATACGACTATGATATGTTTAAGGGGTAGCGCGTCCCGGCCATCTAAGCATCATCAACAACGCACATACTTATCCAGAACATACCACGTACCTCGGATACAAGGAACACTCTCTGACCGTGTACCTTTTCGCCAACCATGCGAGGACACGCTGCAAATAGAGATGGAGTTAGTAAAGGAAAACAGTCAAGACGCGCGAGCCACTCTCTTACCTCGATGCCGAGTCCATATCCACCGTGCTGGCAAGTGCCGTACTTGCGCTGATCGGTGTACCAGTAATACGGCGCGGGATCGATCCCTTCCTTCACATATGCCGCCAGAAGCTCTTGCATATCCGCTATCCTCATCGATCCACCTAGATTCCCCACAGCTTGGAATCACCCACTGAAATGTATCGTGAAGAAACGTACCGACGATCTCGCCCACCCCTGGCATCAGCAAATCACAGCTTTCCGTGCATACCGGGCCTGTCTCGCCCTCTTTTCTCGGCATCCTCTGCATATAGAATGCTTTGAGCTCCGCGGGGAAACCGTACAAAAAGATCGGGGTGCCGATGATATCTGTCATTTGCCGCTCAGCGGCCTCGGCGATATCGTCGCCAATCGCGTGGGGAACCATCACAGGTTTGCCTTCATCGTCCTTCATAGTGTTGCCATCGGCGTCTTCAGCTTCGTGTTGGATACCGTGGTCGTTGAGCCAGTGGATCGCTTCTGAATAGGACATGCGCTTGAAAGGCCGGGCAGGCGCTGTGAAGCTGGGGTTGAGGGACTTGATCAGTGCTGCATGGGATGGGTCAGCGAGAAGCTTGTCGATGCTTTCGCAGATCTATGTGAGGACAGGTCAGAGAATGAGACCACGGGAAATGAACTCGACACTCACAATAGCTTCGATGTGTGTCATCAAGTCGTCAAATGTTATAAACGCCAGTTCTGCCTCCATATGCGTATATTCGCTGAGGTGACGGCGAGTGTGACTGATTGAAGCCGTCAAGATCAAAGGCAATAGTATCATACATCTGCACGCAAATGTACCTGTTTTCCGCACGGAAACTCTCTTGAACACAGAATACATCTCCGAGCGAAGGAAGACACGTTTCGAGGTATAATTGGGAACTTTGGGTCAGAAAAGCAAGCTGTCCGTAATAGTCAAACTTGAACAGGGTCGCACCGCCTTCTACCTGGGTCTGCACGAGACACGGTGGCGTTACCTCCAAGCAGTGATGCTCTGCGTATGTAGATCGGAAAGCAGACAAAAGGGCAGCGCGTAGTCGAAGGACGGTGGAAGCTGTCTCTCCGCGCAACACGAGATGTCGTAGATCAGCGAGAATGGAAGGATCGGATTGCTAGCAGATAGACGATGTCAGAAGTGAAGCAAGTGCATCCGAGGACGTACCTCGTTAAGCCTGTTAGTAAAGGCTTCATCTGCGCCCGGGGCGGTACCGAGGACTCTCCAGTAGTCCACGACAAGTTCGTGTCCACCGGGGGCCTTTTGACCATCGGGAACAACCTTGAGAGTCCCGGTAAGTTCTACCGATGCTTCGAGCTGCAATGTGACCGCGTCATAGGTTTTGCTCTGGGACACAGGTCAGTCGCATCGTTTCCAGAACACAACCGGGACGCACGGTTTGACCAGTCAGTACAGCTTGCAGGTACCCCGTGCCATCCCTCAAAACTATAAACATGATTTCTTGCTGATCGCGAAGGCGATGTACCCATCCAGACACGCGGACCCTCTGGCCACGTAGGCGTTCGAGATTCGCAATCTTTGCCTATACGGTGCACATGATCAGCACTCATGGCATAGATCTACCCAAAGTTCGATCCGCACACACCTTTCCCGGTGTCGGAAGTGACGGATCTTCGACAAGAACTGTCTTTCGACTCTCCTGGAGCCGCTTTTCACGTCGCTCTTGTCGTTGTCGCGCTTCCTTTTCTTCGGCCTCGGCTTTCAAGCGCTTCTTCTCGAGCCCTTGCGCGTCTTTCTTCGCCTTTTTGGTCGCGGACTGCGTTGGCGCATCGTATTCTGCATCAGCACCTTTCCTGATCTGGAACACTGCCTGATCGACTTCGGCGGAAGGGGTTGTGAAGATGGCATATGCGAAGGACTGATACGGGCGATCGATGGTACCGTTTCCAGGTGCGTCGACGCCAGTAGCCTGGTCGATGTATATGGTAGTCATTTTGAAGTTTGGCGTAGTTGGAGGGGAACGGAGGAAGTAAGTGTTTGCAGATTCTTAGGCTACGTGACTCGAATGTGTCTCCTAAATTTGGTAGCTACAAGTGACTCAGAAAAGTAATGTACAGCATTACGTGATTATCTCTGTAGGCGCTCAGAAGGTATGATCAATAGAACTGACCTGGATGTGTCGCAGCCAGGATTAAACAGGGAAGGCAAAAAAAAAACAAAAAACAGTCCATACAATAAGTATGTGTGTGGAACTGACGCCAGTGCACCGTGCAGGGCAGGAGCATCGCGGACGCCCATTGGAATCAGAGTCCCGCGTTTGGAAGAATGAATTAGACATGTCACGTCTAGCTTCCCGAAAATCTCTAGTCTTGGAGAACGTCCTCAACGCGAGTAATCATCTGGAATTGTGTTCGCGTTTGCGGAAGTCATTTACCTAACAAGATCGCACGACGCTATCGTCCAGACGCGGACAGGGAGCCCCGGTTTCAAATAACGATAGCAGAAACATTTGGGCAACGCCCTCGGAAGAAGGTAGCGGATGCAGCAGGCGTGCTTCACCACTGCATTCATATTGTCTGGTGGAAGGCGCTGCCTATATATCAAAGTTGAACATACACTACCCGGCTGGGTTGGCCGCCTGTCAGCCCCAGGCATCAGCGACCTGAATTTAAGGCTTGATTCACATCCTCTGTGGAACAGACGTCGTCATCACGCCTTTTCAGCTGGATGGGTGGGTCTTGTCTCGCTAAAGCAGTTGATGTTACCTCTGTCGTCACTGTATAGGTGGTAAGGCGCATTGCCCCATGGGCCATCTGAAAGCTGTATCAGTCGTTTCATTAATCCTTCCAACGTGTCACTACCTCACATCCGTTCACCAGCAAAACCTCATGCCTCACTCTCGATCCACTGCAGTGACACCGTGATGTCGAGCGCTACACACCAAGAGTCCTGCAGAGAGCCACATCTCGTAATAGACACAATGGATGAGTATGCCTGATGGGTGACTTGTGAGTGACTCTGGGGGTGGAAGTGTAAGGATCCGGAATACGGAAACTGGAGAGTGAGAAGGGACGTTGATGGAACACGATATAGGTCTATGTACCACCATTTCAAAAGCTGGAGTATGGCCTTACCTTCGAGTCGGATTTCTGAGGTGAAACCTCAAGGTACCTTGACCTCACCTTGCGGCAACACTATCGAGTCGTGATGTGGTTTCGTGTGGCGGGATAGGTTGTGGGAGGGACCGATGCATCGTGGAAATGCTAGTATCCATCATGGAACCGTGGACAACCGAGACCAAGTTCTCAAGGAAATATCGCGCATGGGATGGAGCCATGAACTGGTGCTGGTGATGGGAGGAAGTGATGCCGTAGTAGTATGAGGATTAATTGGCGCCGTATTGCCTTGGGCAAGGCCCTGTGAATCAGATCTTGCCTGGTGTGCTGTACGGTCATTTTTCACTAATTCTCCCAACTTGTTGCCACGCATATTCCGCCCGTCTCACTGACAAACATTGCCTTCGATCCACCGCAGTGACATCGCCATGTCGAATGCTACACACCAATTTGAGTCTAGCGACGATGCCCCTCAGCCACACCTCGTCATAGACGCGCCGTGTGAGTTTATCTGGGCGCTAGCATACATGCTGACGGACGAGTCGCAACTGGTTCTTCGAACGGAAGTATACAGATCTGGAATATGGAAATTGGAGAGCCAGAAGGGACGTCAATCGAACACGAGGTCGGTTCGGATCTTATATTGGAGCTTGTGGTAACCAAGGACGGTACAAGGATCATCAGCCATGAGGCCCGGGAAGAAGAGGTTGTCAGGGTGCGGGATGTGGACTCACACAGACTGGTCTGTGAATGGACTCATCCGGGGAGGCGTGAAGACGGTGCGGCACCGCTCGCCGTCTCACCAGACGACCGACTCATTGCGATTGGTGGGGAGGTCCTGCATCACGAGTTTGTCCCAACCGTGGCAAGTACTAGGTGAAAAATCCCGATTGGTACAAAAATTAGATAAACAGCCAGCCAGTTATAAGTCATTAGAATGCCTTTTCTTCGTGCACAGTACCCTGCGTCTTTGGTAACCCAATCTCATATTGTGAGCAATTCCTAAGACGTTATAAAACAGTTCTCATTTTCACACAAACCGACACCACGTGCGGAACATGCCACAGCTTTCTCTTCGGATTAGAGACAATTAGAAACCATTCTCGGATGTGACCACTGTGGCAAACACTTTTGCAGCGACATACCGGATTGGCGCACATTTCTCAAGCACGGCCAACTGTATCCAGTTTGCTTTCTGTACGATCCTTTTCAGACGATCCGACGCAATGTGTGAAAAGTGTCGCAGTTTTCTTTCTGGACGAGAGTCAATTATAAACTCTTTAACGGCTGAGCCGAGTTTTGGCCAGCATGGCCAGGTGCTCGACATCTCAGAGAAGAATGACAAGGTTCTGTAAAGCACATACAACCCTAGATAGCTTAGTATCACATGCTCAATCGAGCCGCTTTCTCATCGAACATGTTTTCGCTATTTACTACTAGTTTCCTCTCTGCGCGATACATTTAAAATGAAAATGGCTCTACATCACTCCCGGGGGCGTCATCAGAGTCCAAGACGTTGTCACTTTCCTCTGAGTCACCGTCGGAATCATCTCCTTCGTCCTCTTCAACGTCAGCCTCAATAGTGTCGTCCAAGTCATCTTGGTTGTCAACGTCAAGATCCGATGCGGGCTCGTGGGTTGGCTTCATTGTCGGAGGAATCTCCAGATTGTGTCCAATCCCAATTTGCGTGAACCGCGCATACATGTCCCGGTCTGCAAATCTAGACTGTGGTTAGGAGACATGCAGGGCTACTCGTTGTTGCTTACATGTTCACGTAGTAGGCAACATAGTCATCCACGTCATTGTCCGCCCGCGCGAGTGATCGACCATGCCGAAGTAGAGTGTCCGTGCGGCCCTCAGCAAACACCGGGATTAGATGACAGGCTCGAATGGCAAGGGCTGGGTCAATAAACCCAAATGCCCCCGGGGAGTCGGGAACAAATCCTATCTTTGGAAGGCGTGACTTCGAAATACTCCACCGGTACCCTGGGACAACCCCCAACCACCGAATCCAAAGTACATCGAACGTATGCTCGTGCCCATCGTAACGGACATGGAACACAAATGCCCCTATGACCTGTGCATACCAGAACGGGTGGGCATTGGGTCCCTCTTCGCAAGAGTGTAGCATCACTACACCACCTTGACCAAGCCGTAATGTATCATATGCCCGACGGACGTCATACGTAGTGTAGTGAATTTGCAGGCGCCTTGGCATTGGGACACGGTTGAGCCCGTGGGTGAACTCGACCAAAGCTCGTTCCTCTGGCGTGAAGGTATTTTCATCACCATCATAATCGAGTTTCCGCAATCGCACGAGTAAATGAGACTTGAGCTTTGGAACAAAGTTCTGGGGGACATAGGATCACGATTGTATCAGGTAAAGCATGTGATGACATACTCACCGTGATTGAAGGGTCGCCAGTGTTCTCGGTCAGGAACTGTGTCAGGCTAACGGTGTGCCTGGTGTGCCGAGCGAGGTGGTATCGTTGCGAGAGAATGGGGGTTTCAGTTTCTTCAGGTCCAAGTCCGGTTTCCTGGTCTATCTCGCGACGGGCTCGAGTGAGACGTCTTTCTTGCTTGGCAATTTGCCTCGTGGGATCACGCTTGTTCGTGCTGTGATAAAATTGCTTCACCTGTCGATGGGCCAGTTCACCCTGGGATACTCGTATGAGGTTTGCTTCGAAGATCGAGTGTATGGGAATTGACGGGCTACTTACAATCTGAGTGGTGTATGAATCAGTTGTTCCCAATCTCCGGATCGTATCTACGTAGTGACCAAGCGCATGTATCTTGTATGTCGTTAGATTGAATGTCTTTGGGCGTCGAGCGCTGCTTGTAGACGGCCTTGGATTTGGATTCTTCAATGCATCCTCAGTTTGCGTGTTCAACTTGGCCTCAGCTCGTCTCTGACGCGCAGCTGCTTCTGACGGAAGCTCAGTGGTGTGGATTGATGCACAGGTATAGTTTTTAAACTTGCGCAGCTGCTGTCCCAGGAGCCTCGTAGCCTGCTCGAGCAACGCGACAGAATGTTCACTGTGCAATCGAAGCTTGGCAAGTGCATGCCACTGGGCCAGACGAAACAATAATATGCGTACAACTTCCTCGTGTTCAGGAGGGAACAGACCCTCGAACACTGGTATGGCGCACTACAGCAAGAGCGCGCAATGAGTAACCTGCCAGAGTTGATTCCGTATGTGTGAAGACGCTAACCTGCAGTACATTCTCGAAATGCCATGCCGGACGTTGTTGCATTTCTGATACGTTGGGAGGAAAGAGCCTAATTGCGCCATGGCCAAATGAAGGAATAGCATGGTACCTAGTAGACGCAAATGTATTACTTTCTTGTGTTGTCCTCCGGTTTAGTTAACATAAAGACAAACCTGCTATTGAGAAGCTCGATGCCTTCCCGGTTGATGGCATACAGCAACCGCAATAAATGTCTCATCACAGACTTGAAGACCCCAAGTTCGAAATCATGCATGAGATCGACGGTCAATATTTGGTACACGTTACAACCAATTGCCCCCAGGACTTCAGAAAACGTGTTCTTCGGTGTCAATTTAGCCTCTGGAAGCTATCACAAGTGTATAATCTCACTTACGAGCGTAGGTACTAGCGAGAACTGCTTCAGGTGGTGCTCAGGAATCGTCCCTTTGATCGGTGAGCCTTGCTTGTAGATGGCATCACGCGCTGCGATAATCCGATCACGAAAGTACTCGCGAATCTTGACCAATCTTGTGGCAATGTCAGAAACCATTCCAATGCGTGCGAACTCGACTTTAGGGACGAGACACAATGGGCAGGGACAAAGTCCCTTGTCTCGGATCGCAGCCAGAAGGACTCTATTTGTGTTGTCATTAGTGACGCGGCGCATGGGGAAGTAGCAAACGAGTACTTCTCAGGGTAGTCCGCGGAATATGCAAAAATGCGAGGGAATATTCGTCTAAGTACGCCATCGTGACATCGAAGGACAATTCCATTCCGGTAGGCATCCAAGAACTCATCGTCCAGTAGGATCTTCCAGATTGCATGGACCAACTCACGTTTGCAGTGAGTGAGAATATCCGACTGATTTTTCTTGTTCATCAGTTCGGAGAGGAAGCCATGGATGGATTGAGGAAGCTGCATGTGGACCAACGTTAGTGTGGTCACACATACCACGGGATACAGGGAAAGCTTTACCTTCGGCATGATTCCCACAAGATGGCAAGCTCCCGAGTGGTTTGAACGTGCACGAAGATACTTCGAAAGGTTTCCGAACGACATGTAAATAGGCCACGCCGTGACTTGACCAAACTGTGTGAGATGAGTAGAATCGGATGAAAACATTAAACCCGCGATGACCCGCTCGAGATTACAACCGTCTGGCCGGCGCTGTTTCTGAAGTTCATCTTGGGCCTTGATCCATGCATCCGAAGTATATAGTTCATCGTAGATTCGTTGCTCCTCACCGGTCAACTGAGATCGCCATATCCGTTTGAAGGGTGTGAAGTGAAACCACTTTGATCCTGAATCTGAAAAAGCCGCCCGCACCACTGCCATCAATTTCCGATGGAAAAAGCCTGGAACTTTAAAATCGGCTCCATTCCCTTCTGGGTTTCGTTCACGCGTTGGTACCGAGATGGTGATCGAGGATTCCTCCCAGCCGTCATCGCGAAATGGATTGTCTGGGTCAAGCTCCGTCTCTGAAGCATCGAAGCGTCGAAGCGACGTATAGACATTGAATCCGCGGAGGTCTTCCGGACAGAAATCGTCGGCTGTGAGGACTGTATGGACCAAGCGGTTAACCTCGGTTCCAGACTTCTGTTTTCCACCCGAAAGCATCCACTTCATGAGCCTCCAAACACTCATCGTTTCCCATGGCCAAGGCGGGAGTGAAGGGCCCGCAAAGTCCTTTCGTAGAAGTTCTGGATCGCTTGGCGGTGGGGGTTTGTTGGCTAATTCTTCGAGGGTAAGGAAGCTGTCTGGGTCGTGTGAGGGTCTGTGCCGGTATTCTCGAGCGATCCCGAATGAATTGAAAGCGGTCCGAAACGAATCGAATACATGTAATATGACGCGGGGCAGGAATGGGGGTGGTGGGAGTTCCATGGGGACAGGTGGGGGTGCCTCAGGAATGACGTCCCTAAATCGAGCTGGCAAACGGCGTACCCGGACAGATCGGCGTGAACCTGCTGCGTCCAGTCTGTCACTGGAGGTGTGTAGACCGCTCTGCTCGCTCACAGGCTCCACCCTCTGACCCGAGCCGGCTGATGAACCTGCCTCATTACTAGCAAGGACCACACCGTCGACCCTGGCAGCGTGTAAAAGTGGCGCAGAGCCTAGATTCGTGGTTTGGGGCGGAGGGGGTTTCTCATTCTCCAGACGAGGTCTCTTCGACATAGAGACAAAGGTTTCGGGTGGAGGGGGGTCCTCGTCCCCTCGTCGAGCTCTCTTGGATACCATGGCAGGGGTTGGAGAGCCGAGCCGCTTGGGTGGGGGAAGACCGACATAGGCTTGATAGTGACTGCAGGACGAGCGGTGGATATTGACAGCACGACCGCTGTCAAATGCACGCTGGCATGGATCCGCCCCACACCTAAAACGACCATTCATCAATACTGTGACCACGCTGAGACAGAGAAATAGAGCAAAGGTGATTTTGAAGCTTCGGATTGTACGCATGTGATGGTGGGGGGAGACAAGGGGCAATGGTAGTCAGGAGAAAATCATACCATTCGACGGCTACACTAATGGGTTCATGACTTGAATTGAACCCAAATTCTTTGAAGCTTTCGAAGTCGACGGTAGAGACGGGTAGAGTCGTGGGAACTCTACGACTAGTACAGGATGGTACATATAGCTACATTATCGTAGACATGTACTACTACAAACAGTGTCGTGCTCCTCACTTGGCTTCCACCATTCGTGTTGATGACCATCGTCCTCCTAGTCCTCATCACGAGATTCGTGATCCGACAAATCCCCCAGATTGGGATCTTCTTTGGAGTTGCCTGACACGTCCGTCTCATCTTCATCGAAATCATCTGATACTTCATTCTCATCTTCGTCAGAGCCACCCGACGCGTCAGTTTCATCTTCATCAGAGCTACTCATGGACATGTCAGTGTCGATCAACCCCACATCGTGCTGGAGGCTTGATGCGGGGTGCGCCTCCAAGGTCACCACATAATTAGCAGGTGCGGATGCTTCGGGAATAAATCAGTGAAGAGCTTCAAGAATTAATGTGTTTTAGTGCGTACTTCCTGATTCTAATCGTGCTTTCACTAAATGTTCCATACTCGCCCAGAATGCATCTTCCAGCATATGGTGAGTGAACAGACTATCGCTCAACACAATGACTCGCTTGTCTTCGATGTTGGCATCTACGAAAAAATTGGACACTTCAGCGTCGGTGGCATTGGCTCTCTTCCAAAGGACGAGGACCACGAGATTCTGGGAAGCAAGGATGTCCGTCAATAGACTTGGCACGGTCCGTATGGTGGACAAGTAAAGCGAGAGGTGAGTAATTTGCTGGAGAAGATGTAGGCCAATCGCCGGTCCAGCAGGGTCCCAGGTCGCCCAGGCGTTTGACAGGTGAAGATGTGTCACGCGATGGAAGATTGGCACATCGGGCAAATACACGGTGCGAGTGTTGAAGATTGACGACAGATCAATGTAGAGGGCGTCGAGGCGGTTGAGATCAGGAAGTCGCCGTAGGATGGGGTTTTGGCCAAAGAGGTGGCATGGAAAGCGCATATTCAGAGACTCGATGCCACGACACACTGCAAGGATTTTTGAAGCGGTTTCCAGGCGGACCGGCATGCATAGACACAGTGCCTTGACCGTGGACTGAGCAAAGGCCGGGCGATGGGAAATGGAATCGTGGAGGAACCGGCGCGCCTTGCTCTCAGTCGACAGACAGACAGTGCAATAGAGGTTACGTTCGAGCCTGTAGCTTATGTGTCAGGTAAGTCACCTTCACTACATGTCGACAAACGCACATGAATTTAATACGTTTGTTCACCATGATGCATGTATAGGCCTCTGGGCGGGGCATCTGAAAAAATATCATATCTTCGATCTCGACAGGGAACGAGGGTAGAGGCATGGTAACGTTGCACAGAGTGTTGCGCGTTGTGTCACCTTGGTTCTCTTTTCGCTGATTATTTTCTTTGCATATACAGGTCAGTTGTGCCGCCAGCATGCTCCATTTGTTTCATACTGGCATGGAGGCACCCATCGTTCACAGTACGTACATCTACTCCAAAAAAAAATTATTCTTCTCACTAGCAAGCCAGGATGGACAGTGAACTTGAACCGGTCAATCATTGTGATCACATACATGACGACTAACTTGGTTAGACTATCTCGGGCGGTGTAGCACTGGCAGGATCGACTGACTCCCAGTATGATGGGACCAAAAGAAGGTGGATCTACCGTTCAGCTGACGGTGATCTGTACCAGTATTAGCACTTCAATATCATTTGTTTCGCAAATTGGTCTCCAATCTCGGGTGTTATAGTCTTGAAAACGGGACCAAAAGCGGTTGATCCAATGTTTAGCCGGCCCTGAGCGATACTAGGACACTATTAGAGATTTACGTGATTTGAATTTTTGGCTCAGAACTGAATGAGGCGTGAATCGCCGCATGATTGTAATCAATCGATGATCACTAACTGCCCGAACAAGATGCTTCCAAGTCCGAGAGTTCTGGAGTGCTATCTGGCTCAAGTACACTATTACACCTCCTGAGTCTCCACCGCCGATCCTACATTCACTAAAACTCTGCTGGGATAATTGCATCCTATTCATGTCCGAGCGTGAGTGTGTAGAAGTAGCCAGATTAGGAATACACGTGACCTTGAGAACCCCATGGCAGTGGGGACATTCCAAGAGGCTCTGGCGATGCAGTTGTACTGCACGGGCCCTAGCACGTTCTAATGCACGAAGAGCTTCTTCACACAAAGTCCACACCCAGGCAGGCGGGAGGTGAAAGACGATACACAACCATTCCAGGGGTAAGAATTCAAGGTCATCTATCGTGACGGAATCCAAGGATTGGTTTCCACACAGCCACTCCAGTGGCCATGTGAAATGTTCCCTCCAACCAAAACTTGATTGAAGTCGATCAAGTTTGCTGAGCAGCTCAGCGAAAGTGGGATATGGAATGCAAGCGTAATCATGACTGTGACGGACAGCATGGAAAGGAAAGTACTCCATTTTGAAGTGATCACTCCAGATAATCACTGAGACATTTTATTCCAGTTGCCGTGACCCTAGAAGGACGGCAATGCTCTCCGTACATTGCCACATGCCCCTCACTTTGCAGAGGGGCAAATGATGCCTTTTCTTCTTGCCAACCCAGTGATGCGCAGCGTCACTCAAATAACCCAAAGAAGATAAAAGAGAGAGCGCGCTGGGTTCAAGGGGCACGCCGGTGACGAAGGCGGCGAGTAACGAGAGATGAAAGTCGTGGAGAGGCGGAATAGTGGCGGTAGAGAGTAATCCAAGTACATCAGCAAAACAACCTTTCCCTATAGTTAAGGCTCCAGACCCTACAGGGTGGCCCAGAAATTGCCAGAATTGTGACAGACTGGGAAATACTGTGGTGATCTGGGAGAAGCTGGAGATACTGGAAATTGTTGTAGGACATGATGAAAACTTTTAAAACTTGACCAAATATACCAAATCTGACCAAACATGCAAATCAAGCCAAACAAACT
>JBBPMU010000070.1:0-78339 GCA_038090475.1 Wakefieldia striispora | reverse complement strand
CGCCGTTGTCGTCGTCGACGTCGCGGGCGTCGTGCTCGTCGTGGGGCATGATGGGCGCGACATCTTGAAAGGGGCTTTATGTGATACACGGTAGCGGACATTACGGCGATGAGCTCAAACTGCACTCCGTCTCCGTCCCCCTGTTTTTAAATATCAGTATCGCTTGTCATCCAAATATGGCCCCGTCTCTCTCTTTCCCGATGGGCCATGTCCAATCCCTCCCAAGATCAACAGGCGCACTCGACGCCTTCGTCGCTGAGCTCGGTCCAGACATCGTATACGAAAAGAGGTCCGTGCACCTCCACCCCGTTCCCCGTCCAGCCCAATGACCCTCCACCAGCATCGGCCAGGCCCGTTTTCTCAAGACAGTCCGATGTCGTCACCGCAATGGACCACTCGTCGTCAAGATCTTCATAAAACACGACCCCTCTGTGTCTCTCAGGGCCTACCATCGGAAGCAAAAGGGTTCGCTCCATCCTCGCTCGTCCTGTCCCCACTGACGCGCCCACAGTCGACAGGGACGCCCTCCAGGACATCCCAAACGTGTACACCTACCAGGCGTTCGTGGAAACAGAAAAAGCCGGCTATCTCATCCGTCAGTGCATCGCTAGCAACCTCTATGACCGAATCAGGTACGTCCCCTGATTCACACCCTCCCACTCAACACACACCATCCTCTCAGCACCCGCCCCTTTCTGTCCCTCATCGAAAAGAAGTGGATCGTTTACCAGCTCCTCACCGCACTCTCCCTCGCTCACCTCCAAAAGACGCCTCATGGCGACATCAAGTCGACCAACGTCCTCGTCACCTCCTCAAATTGGATATACCTCACCGATTTTGCCCCGTACAAACCTACCTGTCTTCCTCTCGACGATCCCTCCGACTTTTCCTTTTTCTACGATACCAGCGGGAGACGTACCTGTTATGTTGCTCCAGAACGTTTCTACAAGGCTGAGAAAGAACCCAAGCCTGTCGACCCTCCAGATGCCAACGATCGCGTCACAGAGGCAATGGATGTCTTCAGTGCTGGGTGCGTCATTGCAGAAATGTTCCTCGAAGGCGCCCCCCTCTTCTCCCTCAGCCAACTGTTTAAGTATCGTGAAGGCGAATACACCGTCGATAGCCAACTCGCAGCCATCGAGGACCATGGCATCCGTGTAAGTGTCCATCATCGTGGCAAACCCCAAACTCACGTTTCATAAAAGACCATGATACAACAAATGATATCCCTTGACCCTGCATCCCGTCCGACCTTTGACGCCGCCTTGGCAAGCGCAAGGGGGCACGTGTTACCCGAGTGCTTCTATTCCTTTCTCCACGAATACGTCGCCTCTATTAGCGAACGTGCCACCACGCTCCCTTTTCCCTCGTCGAATTCCACGACAAACGCTCCCCCCACTCCAGCGACCCCCGCCAACACACTCAAGAGCAAGGGACCAGCTTCCAATGTCGGAAGCGCAGGTGAAGCACTTCCTGGCGAGAGCGATCACCGTATAGACAGAATTTGGGAGGATTACGCTTCCGTCCATCCTTACCTTCTCTCGCCACAACAAGTCGAGCGTACGGTCGGAGACGTGAGGGTGGACTTCGATACCCCCGTACCGTCCTCTACCAATTTGCACCAGGTCCACTCGCTTTTCTTTTGGCACGCGCACGGCTAACGATATGAACCAGGATATCTTTCCTGTTTCCTTGCAAATCCCGTCTTATACACCCTCACCCCGTCCCACCCCGGCCGAGGATGGCCCTGCTCTCATCCTCCTCTCCCTGGTGCTCGCAAACATCAGAAATTGCTCGCTGCCGTCATCCCGCATCCGTGCACTCGACATTCTCTTGGCTCTCTGTCCCCACCTCACTGATGAATCTAAGCTGGATCGTGCTGTCCCATATGTTGTAGAGCTGCTGAGGGATGAAATAGCCCTTGTGAGGACTGCAGCCGTCAGAACGCTCATGCAAACTGTGAGGAACCGTCCATCCTAGCAGATGAATGCTGACCTTGGTTACAGTTGATGAGGGTGACCGTGATCACACCATCGAATGTCTCCATATTTCCCGAGTACATCGTCCCAAATGTCCGATACCTTGTTCAAGATGCAGAGGTCTCCGTCCGTGCGACATATGCGCAGTGCATCGCTCCCCTCGCGGATACTGCGCTACGGTATCTCGAAATGGGTACGGCACTCAAGGCCCACGGCGTCGCCCCTGGTGTGAATAATGACAAACAAGAATACGACGAAGTCCACTTTGAAGTAAGTCGTGTCCAGCTGTGATCAGTGACTCTATCGACCCCCGATTCTAGGTATCTTACGATGCCTCTCTGTACGACCTCCACCTGTCCATCCAAGAGCAACTCGCCGCACTCCTCATGGATCCCTCGCCCATCGTGAAACGTGCCGTATTGTACAACATCAGTGCGCTTTGCATATTTTTGGGTCGACAAAGAACCAACGACGTCATTCTGAGCCACATGATTACATATCTCAATGACCGAGATTGGTTGCTCCGACAGGCGTTTTTTGATAGCATTGTCGACGTTGCTGCTTGTGCTGGAGGGCGAAGTCTAGAAGAGTATATTCTGCCATTGATGGTGCAGGCGCTCTCAGGTGAGCATACCCACCAGTCCTGCTGCAAGCCTTGACTCGTCGCAGATGTCGAGGAGAGCGTCGTCGCACGCGTCTTGTCAGCTCTCACCAGTCTCTGCGAACTTGGACTTTTCCAAAAGATGCGCATATGGGAGCTTATGAGCGCGACGTTGTGCTTTTTCTACCATCCCAACATTTGGATACGACAAGGTTTGTTTCTTTTCCAGTTTCACATTTCACGCTAATGCACCCATCAACAGGAGCGGCCTCCTTCATCGCCTCGGCTGCGAAACACCTCCAGCCGACTGATGTTTGGTGCATTCTGTACCCCTCTTTGCGTCACCTTTTACGTTGCGACGTCAGGGAAATAGACGAGCAAAGCTTGTTGGCAGCCATGAAAGCACCGGTACGCCGCGTTATCCAAGGTCATTAACGGCGACTTACATCCTCCAGTTACCCCGTCCTGTCTTTGACGGCGCAATTCAGTGGGCCATGAGAGCGGAGCGAACGATGTTCTGGCGAAGTCAGCGAAGGCCTGTGAACAAGGTTGAATCTCCACGAGAGAGCATCGTCTCTATGCGCAAGGCGGGAAGTAACAATATCTCCAAGCAAAACAGAACCGAGGAGTAAGTGTGCTTTCACAACGTTGGACCTTGCCTCTGATCACACAAACAGGGACGAAACTCAATGGTCGAAGCTGCAAAACCTGGGAATGACCGTGGCTGACGAGGCGAAACTCGCCGCGATGCGCGACTACATCCTCAAAGTCGCCAATAACGCTTCCAGGTGCGTTCCGGATCATGCCCGCGCGTGCGATATACGATCTCGTTTACACATTCCAGTTTTGCTTCTCGCTTGCGACTAGAACCCGATTACGAGAAGGTCATCCGCACGACAGGGGACGTCGAGCTCCAGAAGCTTTCCGTCGTTCCGCAAACTGTCTTCCTCAAATCGCGATCTACCACCGAGCTTTCACGCTCCTCTCGTCGCTCGAGCGATATGCTGGCACGCTTTGGCACGCCCCGGATGAGTCGGGCTACTAGCATCGACCATATCCCAACCACACCTGCTTTTGATGAGCTGCGACGACGGTTCGCGACCGTTAATGCGTCTGGTTCATCCCTCAACCTCGCTGCCGCAGCCCGCGAGCGCGCCGGACTCGCTGTTGCACAACCACCTTCACTGCCGGGGGCCGCCACATCAATGCTTGCGCCACCGAACCCACCCGCGGGGCACGACCGTCCCAGCAGTCCGACTGAGTCGGTGGTGTCGACGACAAATTCGTTGGCCTTGCGTATGCCGCATAGACTCCAGGTTGGGAGCACGGATGGCCAAAAGGCCGCACCTGCCGTGGGGTCATCCAACACCAACGCTGTTGGTGTCCTCGAAGCACCCTCACGCATTCGTTCGGAGACGTCTCCCGAGCGTTCGGGACGCTCGTCACCTATCTCGACAGCAGGTCCTATGCGACAAACCTTGCGGCCACGCGTCACCTCCCTCCAGCCGATGTCTACATATGGTACGGCTACTCAACTTGTTCTTGTTCGATCGCTAACGCATCCTCGTACAGACGGCCAGGAAGTTGGAATCAACAATCTGCTCGAGAACCTCTATCTGGACAACAACCGCGAGTTACAGCACGATTTCGGTCCTCGCGTGCACGAGGGACCAATCCGTCGGCGGAATGCTGCACGTCAGAGTTTCATCGCCCGGGACAACAGTAACCGCCGCGTCGAAGCCACGCTCGTCGCCCATCTCCACTCCCACACGGATCGTGTCACCGGGCTCGCCGTTGCCCCCGACCATTCGTTCTTTGTATCGGCCTCCGACGATGGAAGCGTCAAGATCTGGGATACGGCGCGCTTGGAACGGAGCGTAACGAGCAAACCGCGGCACACGTATACGCAACATCATGCGCGCGTCAAGAGCCTGTGCATCATCGAAGGCGTGCATTGTTTTGCGAGTGCGGCAGAAGACGGGAGTGTGCACGTCGTGCGTGTGCACATGAACCAGTCGGGATCGTTGCCCAAGTACGGCAAACTGTCGGTCGTCAGGGAACACAGGGTTGAATCTCCCGGAGAGTACGTGACTTGCATGTCTCACTTCAACACTGGTGCGTCATTTTGGATTATACATATCGTGATACACGTATTGAACACTTGGTACAGACACGGCGTCAAATTTGGTGTACGCGACGACGCATTCCGTTGTTGTCACATTGGATCTGCGGACAATGCGCGTGTTGCAGCAGTTAGAGAATCCGCGTCATTTCGGGTCTATTTCGTGCATGTGTATGGATCGAAAACGGACATGGATCCTGCTGGGTACGTCGTCAGGGGTGCTGTCGCTCTGGGACAAGCGGTTTGGGTTGCTACTCAAGAGTTGGCAAGTGGGTCGATCTGGTGCTGGTCGAACCGCGCGGATACACCAATGTGTCGTGCACCCGACGAAAGGCAAGGGGCGCTGGGTGATGGTCGCGGTGGAGACGTGGAAAAGCAATCCGGAGCCGACGCCGTCGACATTGATCGAGGTGTGGGACATCGAGAAGTCAGCGTTGGTGGAGAGTTTCGTCACGCGAACGACAGCGTCGCCATCTGAGCCGATGCCGGATCCCGAGGAGCAGACCGGCGTCGATGCAGAGCAGAGTCCTGCTGCGGCGATTGCTGCGCTCGTGAATTCCCGCTATCCAGGCGGTGCGGCCTATGCCGACCCGAGTCTCCCGCGCAGGGACCGTGGCGCGTCTCAAAGCATGCAACGGGACAGCTTGTTACCTGCGCCGTCGCCGGACGTCCGCGCGCTGGTCGTGGGGCTGGATTTCGGAGGTTATCCTGGGATGTACCGATCGGAAATCGTCGATTTGTCGGCGGATGTGCCGAGTTCAAGTCGGAATCGTGGGTTTATGGTGAGTGGCTCGGAGGATCGGCGGGTGAGACTGTGGGATGTGAGCAGGGTGGAGCGCACGTCAGTGTTAGTGAGTGCAGAGGCTGAGAATGAGCGACCGAGCTACAGGTGCGTCATGCGAGTCGAGAAGGGGACCGGTGCTGATGTCCATTGTTCGTGCAGTGCGGTGCGCTCATCGAGCGGTGCGGTGACGAGCTACGTCGAGACGTGGGTGCAGTCGCCGAGCACGGTGAACCAGAACAATCGTGCGCCGCAACGGATGTCGATGATCACGCATCACCAGCAGAATTTGCTCAAGTCGCATCAGGACATTATTACTGCACTGGCATGCATCGACGCGCCATTCCGAGGAGGAATTGTGAGCGGGGATCGGGCGGGTGTGCTGAAGGTATGGCGGGTTGGGACTGGTGATTAGATCTTTACGTGTTGTGACAAGGCTTTGGTACACTTTTACTACACACTCGAATAATTTTCACAAGCTTTTTTTTTTGGCGAAAGGTCCAAAAGTAGACAGTGGCATCAAGAGATCGAGTCAGGCCAAGCCGATGCATCGAGTGCTTGCTCGACCCACTCACAGGACCTCTCGTGCACTGCTCTCCCATCGTACGCCTTCGTTATTCCTCCTCACTAAACAGCGACAGCCACGCACAATGTCGTCCGCCGCATCATCCTCACAGCCATCCGAGCCGCTCCAAAACGGCCCTCTCGCAGGGGCGGGCCATGGCAAAAAACAGCAGCTCAAAGAGAAGAAGGATAAGACTCAGAGCGCCACGTCGCAGTACCCGCTCGAGGTACGTCCCCCACCGACCCCAACAGACGATGTCACTGATCACAGATGCGTCGCGATACGTCTCTGTCGTGCAGCTCCAACCACCGCCCGACTACATCGATCATCGGATTCGCATGTTCGAGCGCTTGCGTGCCGAGTACGACGCGTTCGTCAAGGGTGGGTCGACCCTTTTCCGTTACTACCTGTGTTGACGTCGGGGAAGCACAACCCACGGAGGAGATCACGATCACGTTGCCGGATGGGTCTGAACGCAAGGGAACGAGTTGGGAAACGAGTCCAATGGACGTTGCCAAGGAGGTGTCCAAGAGTTTGTCGGAGCGCGTCGTGATTGCCAAGGTGTGTGTCCCAAGTCTTACCTTTTCTTTTCTTTTTTTGATGCTTGGGACTGATGGGGGCAGGTCGACGACGTTCTCTGGGACCTCGATCGACCGCTCGAAGGGTCGTGTAAGCTGGAACTGTTGGATTTCGAACATCCGGAAGGTATGGCGGTCGTTTCCTGGAGTCGAGCGTCGAATGACAGTCCATCCTTTGTTGGTCAGGCAAACGCGTGTTTTGGCATTCGTCGGCACACGTTCTGGGAGAGGCTGCAGAAAGACATTACGGATGTCATCTTTGCATCGGTCCACCGACGGATGATGGTTTCTTTTATGAAATGGCTATCGACGAGAGGTGTGTTCGCTCGTCTTTCTTTCTAAACTCTTTGTCGACTTGCCATGTCAGAGTCGTCAACAACGCAGATTACCCTGCACTAGAGAAGGTCTCCGAGAGTGCTATCAAGGACAAGCAAAAGTTTGAGCGACTGCTCGTCTCAAAGGAGGATCTCCTGGAGATGTTCAGCGTACGTTGATTACCCAGCGACACGCATATACGACACCCTAATCAGTCGGGATATGACAGTATAACAAGTACAAGAAATACCTCATTGAGACCAAGATTCCCGACGGTTCTTCCACCACCGTTTACCGTTGCGGGCCAATGGTTGATTTGTGTGTCGGGCCTCACATTCCTCATACCGGCAAAATCAAGGCGTTCATGGTCACCAAGGTCGGCAGAACGATGGGCGATGTATACGACGACTGATCTACTTTGTAGAACTCTGCATCCTACTTTTTGGGAGACGCGAAAAACGATTCCCTACAGCGAATATACGGCGTCTCCTTCCCGGATAAGAAGCAACTATCAGACTATAAAGCATTCTTGGCCGAGGCTGCTAAACGGGATCACCGTAAAATCGGCAGGGTGAGATTCGATCTAAAGGAATCGAGCGGTGCACGTCTTTACCCCACACTCAGGAACAAGAGCTGTTCTTTTTCAATGATCTCAGTCCGGGGAGCTGCTTTTTCTTACCCCATGGCACCCGGATCTACAACACGCTGCTCGATCTGATGAGGGTGCGTGCCTTTCCCGAGCCATTCCGGCACATGACGCTGAGAATGCGTGCAGTCAGAGTACGTCAAACGCGGCTACCAAGAAGGTGAGCGTTCGTTGAACACCGGACCTGTACCCGGCTGACATCATAGTGAGTCATCTCGCCCAATATCTACAACTCGAAACTGTGGGAGACCTCGGGTCATTGGCAAAACTACAAGGATGACATGTTCCTGCTCGACATCGAGAAGGAAAAGTGGGCCCTCAAGCCGATGAACTGCCCAGGCCATTGCCTCATCTTTGACTCCCGGGACCGGAGTTACAAAGAGTTACCGATCCGGATGGCTGAGTTTGGTATTGTGCACAGGAATGAGGCGTCTGGTGCGCTGACTGGGCTGACCCGCGTCAGACGCTTCATGCAGGATGACACGCATGTATTTTGCATGCCGTCGCAGGTGAGACGTCATGTGGCGCACCGGTATGGCTTCCGCTGACCCGGGTCGTAGATCACCTCCGAGATCCAGGCACTCTTTGACTTCATGCAGCATGTGTACGGCTTGTTTGGTTTCGAGTTCCGGATGGAACTGTCTACGCGTCCCGAGAACTACCTCGGCACGGTAGAGACTTGGGATGTCGCGGAGGCTGTCAGTCTCGCCGTCTTTTGGTGAATTCGCATGCTGACTGCGCGTCGTACAGCAACTGAAAGAAGCCCTTGACACGCAATACTCCGGGCAGTGGGGCATCAATCCAGGAGATGGTGCTTTCTACGGCCCCAAGATTGACATCTACATCAAAGATGCTTTACGAAGATCATTCCAGTGCGCCACCATCCAACTCGATTTCCAACTCCCGGAGCGGTTTAACCTCAAGTATCGTTCCGCGGAAGAGACGACAAACCCGGACAAGCCCCCTTCCCGACCGGTTATGATCCATCGTGCGATCTTGGGAAGCCTGGAGCGTTTCATTGCCATCATCACGGAACACTTTGGTGGGAAGTGGTGCGTAATGCTGTGGGTTCTGGAGGATCCGTACGAGCTAAACGTTTGGGAACGCACAGGCCTTTCTGGCTGTCCCCGCGCCAAGTCCTCGTGATTCCGGTTGCTATCCCCTATGTGAGTCGCGTGTCCATTTCCCCGGATCCCCTGATTGATCATCCCCATTTGGGTGTATGCATGTGTGGTTGTGTGATTATAGAAAGAGTATGCTCAAGAGATTAGTGATAAATTATCCGCATTGGGGTTGTTCGCGGATGTCGACAACGGAGCGGATACCCTCCCGAAAAAGATCCGTAACGGTGAAATCGCACAGTACAATTTCCTCTTGGGTGCGTTTCACGTGTTTTCTCGTTTCACCGAACTCTTCCTTGTTCCTCATGTGTCCTCCGCACTAGTCGTGGGTCAGGAAGAACTCGACGGTCGATCCGTCAACGTGCGAAACCGCGACGACGTGGGTACGAAGGCCAAGGGCGAGATGGTACCACTAGATGAGGTCACTACCAAATTGGTCGCACTCAAAGAATCACGGCGGATCGAGAATAAGCTCGTTTGAGAAAAGCAACATTTAGAGTATTTAGGTACAATCCAGTTATCGCGACCTCGGGTAGAAGAGAAAAAAGTTCGGGATTTTTCGCATCGTGACGGAACGGAGGATGGGCGCCTAACCGGAACGGACGATGACGATGGTCATCATGACAGACAGTTTGTCATCGTGAGATCCCTGCACCAGGCACGCCCCATGTCCGAAATACCAAGCAAAGGGACAAACAAAAATAACGTCATTCCGAGGCCATTGTGGACTAAGGCGAGAGAGTACGTTGTTTATGCGGTGATACCACCCATGAACTGGTTCCGCTATCGTCGGCATAATGTTAGAGGATGGATCCAGATCAAGCAGTTAACGTACCAGGGCCTGAATGGCATCGCGTTCTGTCGGAGGGAGCCCGTTGATCTGATCTTGCGTCAAACTCAATACTTGGAGCAGCATTTGCTGTAGAGCCAAGAGCCGTAAGATGAGATGAGCGACATGAAGCGAGGGTCGGATCAGAAACATCAAAAGAAATGGCTATTGATTCTACTCACGCGCTGCGCAGGGTCTATATTGAGTTCGGGCACCGAGGTAGGAGGCGCTTGCGAGGGCGGGGCAGGTTGAGGTGGTGGCGGTGGTCGGTAATATGCATGTTGGGGAGGCATGTGTGGAGGCTGCTGGTACATGCTCGGACCCGCAGGCGGTGGGACAGACATTTGTGGCGGCAAAACGGGAGGTGTAGGGTGCAAGGGAGGAGGTTGGTATGACGGTAGCTGAGGCGGGGGCGGCTGCGGAGGTCCCGAAGGGGCAGAGCTACCCACAGTCGCTTGTAACATACGCTACGGACGGCAATATTGTAAAAGAACGGTTCCTTCGCGGATCGGTCGTGGTACGCCGTGATGTATACATACCTGAAGGACAGCTTGATCGACAATCTTGTTCAATAACAGAGCTTGAAAAAGCGCATAGGCATACTGCGGATGTGCGATCAACAGTGATCGTGCTTGCTCAGGGTGCGTAATCACGAATGCCTAAAGAAAGGAAAGACAATGATCGTGGCCAGTGTGTCATTCACAACATTGTTCGGACATGTTTCTGAAAACCGCTGCACACCTTCATTTGTGCCAGCACTTCCACTAACTGGGCTGGATTCATCGTGGCGAGTGTCTGACTAATGCAATCTAATGCAGTAGACCCAGGGGGTACGGGAACACCGGGTGGCAGCGATGACAGGAAGGCGGCGGGGTCTTGAGGTTTTTGATCTCTATGGTGATCATAATGGTCTCTGTCACGATCACGGTCGCGGTCTCTGTCTCTGTCTCGTTCTCTGTCTCGGTGACGATCACGCCAATGCCCTCTTGGATCACTACCATCTAGCAGTTCGCCTCGTACTGTAGTCTTGCCTTCGAGAAAAGGATCCGAGTCCGCCAAATCAATTCGCAGGGGACGTCCGCCAACGTCGACGTTGTTGAGGTTTCGCACAGCAGAAAGGGCAGTTTCATGATCTTGAACACGAATGACAGGAGCACACGGCGTAAGAGAATGATTTGGGGCGGGACACGTTCGTTTTGACAGGGCGCACAGGTAGAGATGTTGATGGGGACGGGTCGGAACAGAAATGTCGGGTGGGTCAGACAACTGTCAAAAATTGAAGGACAGAAGATGGATTGGATATACCAGCAAATTCACAAAAACCGTAACCTCTAGGTTTTCCCGTATCCCTGTCGAAAACGAGCCTGGAGCACAGTGAGGCTTAAAAAAAGAGCGAGAGGATGAGGTCGCACCTAAAGCCAACGACTTGACCGACAGATTTGAAGACATCGATTAGTTGTTCCTGTCGGGCCGTCAGAACACGAAGAAGCGACAAACTAGAAAAAGACATTCCTCGCCCATGTTGTAGGGCACATTTCCGACTGCACGACATGAGCATGAGCCTGACAAGGAAAACGACGTACACACGTACCGAAAACCACCTTACTCATGACGAGTCTGACTAATGACGTTGGTTGACTCTGGAAAAAAACGCAGAGAAGATGTGCAAAGGATTGTGACGCGGTCGTGACCAAGTCACGAGCAAGTCATCCTCGTGACTGGCAGTATAATATTACTCATTTCCCGATGCCACCACCTCCATCCAGTATAATATGTCTTGTTCACGCTTCAATTCTCGAGTAATTTCTACACCACTCTCACACCTTCAACAGCACCGCAAAGCTAATCCATAAGGCTGGAACCCGATTTCCTTCATAACCGGGGGTGCACAGTCATGTCATATGCGGCAGTCTGTCTAGACCGCTGACTACTGTGTAGAATGCTGTGGGTTACATTCAAGTTCTCGGTTGCTCTCGGGGCAGTGATGACTCGAGGCCGATCGGGTGGTGCACAGCTTTACACTGCATCCGGTCAATGCCGGCATTGGCCGAGAAGTGCCGAGAAAGGCTGAGATAGTATAAAGCAAAGGGTTGGACTTGGGGTGAGTCGAGCAGTCAGCAGGTACATTTAATTCTTTCTCCTCTCGCACCCAAAGCTCACAGATCGCTTTGATGACCGCCACTTCTACTGCACTAATCGCTCGCAAACTGTCGTCCCAGTCTACCCAAGAAGATCGGTTCCGAGCCTTGGACCGCGCCCTGGCTCGACGCTACGTCTTTCACATCTTGCGAGAGCAGAACGTCGCGTTGGAAAGGAGGGTAAACCAAGGCAGTCTCGTCTATAAACCGAGGTACGCAGGCTTACTTAGACTCCCCTTCGACGAGCTTACTGACCATGATTACAGGCTCGAAATATGCGACGATCCATCCTCATCGCGCATTACTGCCACACTCGAGCTCCCTGGCCTGAAATCAGAGGAAGTCAGAGTCCATTTAGACAAGAACGACACACTCCTCATTTCGGGCGAGAGACGCTCGAGAATGCCCTCGGACCAAGCGGATGACGTCAAGTATCTAGCAAAGGAAATCAAATACGGCCGATTCGAACGTGTGCTTCGCGTTCCAAAGGGGACGATGGTCAGTCCTATATCTGATTTACACCTCTTGTCATCCTGTACTTATCCGGTTCCCGCAGATGAGCACCATATCGGCAGCGATGAATGATGGCCTTCTGGTCCTTACTTGGCCAAGGGTGTCACCCGGGTCTACAGCATCTGGCAGTGACTCGGCCGCTCCGCAGACCTGATTTCATTCTTGTTGGAGAACCATGAGTTATTTACCATTCATGCTACTGTATGCTTCTTCCTTGGATACCGAGGACTAATTGGTACGATAGTATTGCACGGATTCTTTGGAAATCTGCTGTATTTCTTGTATAAGTAAATCCTCTCACCTCATCGGACTTTCTGCTGCTCACTTGCTGTATTCTGATCATTCGCATGGCTACATTGTAAGCACGCTCGGATTAAGTCGAGGTGTACTGGTAACCTTCCACATTTGTCGATCAATGGTAACCATCGGAATCGGAATTGACTCCTAATTCTCCGTGTATCTTCTTCCATATATCTGTGAGTTACCAGGGTCCTACATGAGCATCATGCGAACCTTGCTGTGTGGTCCGTACACTTCCCACATCGGCGACATATCCAGCTTTTCGGTGTTGGGATCTCCAACGCGCATGAATGACAGCCAGCCAGCCCCGATGCGAACGCGCGCTCGGTGCGTGTCTGTGGCGTGAGCGTGCCTGGCAGTCCTGTTGAATATACCGACAGCGGGCGATGAGTGAGTCATAAATATTGCAGCTGGTATCAGTCACCGTCCCACGCCCCCGCCGCCGCGGGACAGCTTGCGCGGCTCGCCTGGCACAGTGCTAATGACGTTGGCACGTCAGACGCGGAGACTAGATTAGACCGACCACCTGACCACCCACCCTGTATTTATCCCAGCAAACGCCATCCAGTTCGTCGAATGGCCAATCCAATCGCGCCAGTATCCGTATATAGCGGGGCGGGGCCGCTCATCGCTTCCCGCTATAGAGAACGAGTCAAAATGAAATCATTGCGCAGGACGACCAGCGTTGCGGCGAGCGCCACGATGCAGGACCATTGCCTTACGTCGCATATCAGCTCAGGCTCCGAGTTGCTTGTTGCCGCTCCGAACTGCCGAACGGGTGAATCATAATTACTCAAAGGGTACAATGCCACGAATGCTTGAATGTCCGTTTCTGTGAGTGCTGGGAACTACTGCTTCAGTGCCAAAGAGATATTCAAGTTCGTATCTCCAGAAAGAGTCGTGTTGGACGTTGCGCTACATGTTCAGAATGAGTCAAAGATACGGACAACGTGACTCGGACAGGACAGTCCGAGTCACGCCAACCAACTCACCCTATGATCGGTGATACGCGTGTAAATTGGCCATTCGGTGACTAGGATGCCATCCAGAACAGGGTGATACAGCCCGCTGCTGTCATAATGTGAGCGTGAGTCTCGGGTAACTCACAATTTCCCTTGAACAGCGGTATCCTGTGCTCTCGCCAGTGCACCGACACTCACGTTTCGCAGACACGCCATCCGGTCACCTATCGAACCAGCACACCCGACATACTCGGCGTAAAACTGGAAGAGTGGCTGTCAAGCGTTTAAGCGTCAAGCGCCAACGACAGCATGTGGACGTATGAATCTGCTGTTGTTTAGGAGTGGGAACGGGACCCTGTAGACGCTTTGCACGACAGCACGGCGGAACAGCTGTTCTCCGCGCGTATTATTGGCTACCATGCGCAACTCGGCACAGGCGGCAGCGGAACCTTAATTTGACTGTAGATCGTGAGTGGTGACGCGGTTTAGACCGCCACCGTAAGCACTAGTACTGATATGCTGTTTGACTCGTCTGAGCGCTTCGAGTTGACCCTGGAAACTGACGTTAAACGTTGTGTCTTTGAATTCTGGGATCGCATGCCAACCAAAGGAATCAAGGTGACAGTACACAGATACACAGACACGGTAACGACGTTGGGGCTCTGATAGACCCTGTCGTCGAATGGCCAGCTTCTAGGGTTGCCATAGACGCGGGCTGGGTTTGGTTAATCAAGGTCGATATCGGTTAAGAAATCCGATGTCTCACACCCATCGTGGATATAGGAGAGTGCAGGCACTGCATGACAACAGTACCTTGAGTTGACTTTTGACGAGGAACAAAAGATGTCGTGCTTACAGCTGTCGCCTCTCTCGGCCCCATAAGGCGCGTAGATACTGATCTTGACTCGACAGTCCTCTGATCCAGCACCGCCTGCCTCTCCGGCTTGAGTACGCATTCGCAGATGAGTAAATAGGGACCAAGTTGCGCTCACCAGTACTGCCTTGTGTGCAAAACTCGGGGTAATCGGTTCTATCGACGATCCGCCCCCCTACCTGATATTCAAAGGCGCGGTAGCTTTAAAGCATAGATCGCCGACCGGCGGTTCGACGTGTGGAGTACCCAGGATCCCCAAACACGTGGCGTATCCCTGTGGGTCCCGAAGTTACAGCCTCACGAGCCGATGCCCGGGCCCAACCTCCATTGTGAAACAAGAAACTCCACAGCTCCAGTGATACCGTAAAGACAAGCGTTCCAGATATACAAGATGCGCCTGTAGTACGCATTCAGATGACACGTCCCCGTGACGGATTTATAGTTCGAGTCGCTTGGGAAACAAAGTCGACGATTTCTCTTTGGGGGTCATGGGAGAACATCGGCCCGTTTCTGTACCAAGACACCGCCGAAACTCTGGGTGCTGACTCGACTGCGGGATGATCGGAGAGTGGCCGCAAATACGACGACATACCCAAGGGATCCGAGGACCAAGAGGGCCTCATCGTGTAACGTCGCAGAGAATCCGCACGCAATAATCAGGATACCCCATTCATAGACAATCGTAGTGCTGCCCAGCGGAAGGTGTTGGCTCCGGCTCGAACTTCCGATATGGATTGGGAGGAAAAGGCTACGGACCGAGGCCACGGAATTTTTCTGTCGGTGTATCGGCTTCCAATCCCACGCATCCAACAGTGTCCCCCACGCGAATTGACTCGCAAGAAACGACACATGTATCGATTCCACGGCGTGCACGCGAGTCTGACAGATCATCGATTATCGGCCGGAGCGGGCAAAGAAAAAAGCAAAAAAAAAATCTAGGAATCCTGACGCGGTGCGTCAACTCTACTGTGCCACCAAAATAAGTAGTTACAGAGTCGTTATATGCGTATCATTGTTAAAGGTCAATAAGAGCCTGGGTGTATCCGGGATCCAGAGTGGTCGTGCAACAACGGTATTCAACTGGACACGATGACTAACCAGAGCCGCCGTCCTGAAACCGCTGCGGCGACGATGTCGAGTCGCCAGGTCCGTGCTATTCAGACGCGCCGACAGTACCCACGTATGCTTGATCGGCTGCAGCGAACTCGCTGCCTGTTCCCATAGCTTCCTGACGCAAACGCAACAAGATGGGCTAGCAGAAACACCATCATCTCCTGTGGACCTTGGAACATGATGGGTAGCAACTACATACCAGTGCCATTTGCGCTCGGGCGCTCACTCGGGCCGCTTCGCGGAAGAGTGTGCACGCGAGATCGAGTTGCCCGATCGGTTCTGGCTCAAGCTTCGCTGACAACCGCTTGATCGCAATGGTACCGATGGTGATCTGTTCACACGAATGTGGATCAGAAACATGAATAAGTAGGTAACGATAGGGATCCCCACGGACCGCAGCCGAGAACGTGAGCGACCAGAGACGCCACACACGAGCGCACAACGCAGGCCGGTACGAAAACTGTTTCCTGCTCGTGTCGAGTATCTTGGTTGCACTTTGGTAGGCTTTCAGAATAGATTGCCAGTGAGGACTGGTGAACGGATCCTGAGAGTAGTCCGTCAAAGCCTGTGCAAAGAAGCCTCGATGCAGGAAGAGTAATGCTGTTTCAAGGTCGTGGATTTGTACCGGGAAGGAAGACAAGACGAATCGACATACTGAACTCTCGTATTTGACTTCTCATGATAGCCTGTGTTTGTTCTGGCACTGATCCGCTACTGAGTGGTTGCGACAATGAGAATTCGCGAATCTTGCTATCCAGTGCAAGAACCGCATCGTAGCTGGGAGAGTGTACGGCCTGAGTAGCCTCCACTACCGGAATCAAGCATTCCGAGACGAAGCTAAAATACCAGGTTCCAACTTGGTAGAGAAATGATTAAAGGGACCCGTGGTGCAAGAGACACACGCACAGCCTAATGGTACTTCGCCTGGCTGATACATATTCTCCTCTTCCTCGGTCGGTATATGACAATCGATCCAAGAAGGTAGAATTACTGGTGGGTGTCCAGTAACCAAGCTCTAGAAACCCCGGACCTTCAGTGTAAACAGGCGTTATGACAGTATGGACTACCTACTTGCCACATTGTTGCGTTCAAAAGGTTCCTAGCAACAATGTCAGTAATGAGGTGGGCTTGGTGTAGTGAGTACACACCAGAAGCATGTCCGTCGTTCGTATGCATCCCTGTCCGTGATCCCCCATACTGATGGGTCCTTATCTACACGACGTGGTCAGTGTCATATCCAGGCTAGTGAACGACAACGCATGGCGCACGGAATCCTATCTAAAGTTCCTTGAGTCGCGACTATGGCGATCGTGGGAGAGCCATACCTGGAGGGTTACCTGGGCAGCAAGTCTCACCAAAGAATGTGAATCCTCTAGCTTGCTTTCGATGCCACACATCCCGTTGTAAATATTCATCAGATTCAACGTCTTGATGGTGACGATAGAGCATTTCGCGAGGACCGGTTGCAGGCACAAAGCAACTCGGGATAATATATAGTAGTGCTGACCCTCGGTGTTGTACGGTGGAAGCGAGGGATCTAGGGAAGCGCCAACGGCAAGGACGATGAAAAGGAGAGCGATATCATGTGGCCCATATGGCTCTGGTTGCCAGCGTGCTGTAGTTTGTCCGCGAGGGCACTCGTAGACAGTAGGCAATAATTCGTTCAGGATATGTTCCCGCGACACTATGTTGAATACTATCCAGGGCATGGTCTGCAAAAAAATCTCACATAACGTGGATGAACGAGAGGGCGACGGAAGATAAGATTCGATCAAGTATTGTACGGGCTCCGTTGGAATTCCGGATGGTGTAAATGGAAACGCCTGGTAGAATCGCTGGATTTCTGAGGGGAAGTAGGAAGGATCGATCTCTTCCGCATGGTTGGCCGGAGAAGCAGACTCTACCAGGAATGCCTTTGCTTGCTGCCAACGCAAAGGGTCAGCACGCAATGATATGAAGTTAGATGAAGTACCCACGAGCAGAAGATTCTAAACAATACCAAAATCTTGAATGAGACACATGAAATCGAGGACTGAATCCCATCCCATACCTCCGGGTCACCAGAAGTTCCGATGAATGTGGGGTCATACGGTAAGCCATCGTGAAGGCGTAGAGAACCAAGAACGCCAGAGAGGCCATATCTATAGAAGTCGTCCGTTATCGAGTCCTGCTCGACTTCGGGCGTCCGCGCGCCTTCGCTTGGCCCTTCTTCGTCAATGGGTGGGAGTGGCTCGAATGACGCCGAGCCTTCCGAGTCAAGCCGTATGATAGCTAATGCGTCTTCCAGCAAACGCATGCGTTCGTCCATCATCGAAATTTTTCGGCGAAGGACATCCTCGGCGATGGCGACGAAGCTGCCAAACGTTAGATAGTGAGCAACAAACCAGAACCGCAGGCCATGATATAAAACACACCGACTTCCTTCTCCTTGTGGCATCGTACCTGAGACAAGTGAGACAGAGCCTGAGGCTACAAGCTACATTCCATCTCAAACTTGATGACACACCGTTGGGACACAAGACATCACATCCTCGTCCGACACATGACGAGCAGGGCACTGCAAAGCGAGGTCAGTGACTTCTCACTAGCCACCGCAGTTTGAATAGCACCTCGCTTATCACATCGAATTTTCAGCCTATCGCATCTCGACGTTGGTGTTCCACTCTCACGGACAAGCTGAAAGGGAAGCATACCTGCGACACTCCGCACACGCAATTTCGCCCCTTGCGCGCTTTCTCTCCTTGTTGGAGCTCATAGAAGTCGATTATTGCCAAGGTGAATGTGCCAGTGGTTGACCCGTTTATACGTCACCGCAGCAAGTGATGTTCAACGTCCGCAAGTTCTGTGTCTGTGCAGTACTGCTGATGTGCGACTCGCCGAGGTCCCGAATCACCCAGTTTAGGCTGTACGCCTTGCCAGCAGCATCATGACAACAAGTAATAGCACATGGTTATGAAAGTTCCGCTTCGAACAAGGATTAGTAACCAGAAACCACTTACACCGGTGATTAAACAGGCCACGCGCGTGCCTTGTGCTTGGTGCCTATTTACAATACTTGTCGTCTTATCGCACCGAATCCACCGGTTGTCGTTAGGCTGTAAGTCCTTCGCGACCTGGATCTTGAACGAGCGTGAAGTCTACGAGTCCTGCTGGGTGACAGTGGTCAGAGTCACCGCCTCAATCTGCAGCACTATTCACTACAACTGCCCCCAGTTTCCCCTTCAGCCGAGCCCGAGCCGACCGCACCTCGGAAATGAAGAGGACTCGTGGTCAAGGACCCGGTCGCGGAGGTCCTTGTGGAGAATGGTTTTTACCGATAAAATTTCACCCATTCAAGCCTTGTGCATCATGATGGCAACCTGTAGGTCGCAAATGCTAGCGCTCCGTCCAGTCCAGATGCCGCGATTATCAGATCATCAGGCATAACCGGGATCAGCAAGGCTCCAGGTTGACACCGGCAGCGTGCGTAGTATGGGCATGTGCTGTGTGCATGACAGCTCACTAACCAGTCCGGCGTAGGAATGACTCGGAAGCGCAAGTGGAGTGATCGGTCAGTTTGAAATAGAGTTCAATGGATCCGATCCAATTCACTCTTATCTTGCGACCATACTTTTCCTTCGTAAGCAAACCGGCATAAAGATAGCGTGGGTTGTCCTTTATTACTTGAATGGAAATAACATAAGAGACATCTCTGCTCTCGAAGGTCAAATACGTGACTTGGACGCCACCTTTCAAACGAGCACATCACCGAGTCCGAAACTATGTAGATTTCATATCCTGCGTTGCGAAAACAATAGGCGGGACTCACGTGTCATGTGTCCGCAAGGTCGTCATCCTTAACTTTGCCCCCCAGTTCGAGTCGTGGTTGAGACGAGCTCGAACTGGCTTTCACGTTATCCATATATTCCGGTGCTGTCTCCATGGGCTTGACGAGCGTGTAAACCCTCTTGTCCCTGGTGCGCTCCATCTCCCTTTGCATTTGCTTGTCGAAATGTTCTTCGTCAAACGAATCCCTGCAGCAACGGCCGCAATATCCATGGTCACTGCAACATGCTTTATCGAATCCAAACGGGCCTATTATTGGTGGGGCAATGCCGTGGGCGGGGTTAGATAGTGCGGCATGGGCAAGGTCACAGGGACGAACGCAGACTACACAATGAAGTGGCCGTTGAGGCGACGACAAGACCTGAGGGAGAATGGTCAGTCTTAGCCTGGACGTTGTCAAAGAGATTCTCACAGCAATTCCCACAGACAACGCCGAGGATTCTTGCAGGATCTGACATGATGTCTCCTTGAATGCCTGGAACGCCTGTATATGAATAGGTAGGAACGACAGCAATGAAATGGAGACTTGTCAAAAAATCATTGGCCGGGCCATGGCACAGTATATTGTTCGGCCACTAGAACTCCGTGAATCGTGCCATAATTGTGGCGATTGGTGTCATGGACGTTGCTCTAGACCACCGAGGAAATGTTCGCACAGATCCTGTGACACACTAACAGGTGCATATTCTTCAACGCTACCTCGGACGGCAGCTGTAATACAGCAAATATAATATACAGTGTCTTTCTTCGCGTTCAATTGTCGTGAACATATTATCCCCACAAGCATCAAAACCGAGGGGAGCTATATGCCCGTAGTTGAGGGACGTGGGTGAGTGGATGTAAAACCATACCCACGAGTCATCAGGCCGAAGCGTCGGTCGGCCTTGGATCGCCGGTGGTTGCAGACATGTCTTGCGATGGCACAGGTTGAGAGTCGACGGACTGAGTATTGGCACCATTCTTTGCTTGCTCTTTCTTCAGCCGTTCATCGAAGTTGTCCTCGTTGAATGACGAGTCGCAGCAATCACAACACCCCCAGCAGTAACAGCACGCGTCATCGCCATACAAGGTGGCTGTTAGAAGGCGACATTAGATACTGGTGACAGCAAGAGGTGGAAGCTCTAAACTCACTGCTCCAAACCTGCAGAGACATACAGACGCAGGAACCTAAAGGATTGTTAGTACGTAAATTAGAGGCTGAGTGAATAGTCACGAACAGCAGTCAAGGATTCCGGCGTCTGACATTGTGATGAGTGGCTTGGGAGGGTGCCAGTACTCCGTCCGAGCAGCTTCTCACCGTGACGTACATCCGTGGCAGCGGGTGCTGTCCCAAAAAGGCATTGACACTGCATGTTACATACTTAAGCTCAAGCGCTCACCCGCGTAGTTGGTCGGGTCTAAGTACCTCAAGACTTTTTATCGGTCCATGTCTGATTCCGAACCTAAGTGGACCTTTGCACAAAAATTCTACATAGATTTCAACAGAGCCGCCTCTGGTCTGCTTCGCGTCCAACTACGCTGTACCCTCCAGTCTAATGTACTCGTTCGTAGAGTTGGCATCGCGACTGGATGCGTTGAAGAGCGGCGTCGACGTTCCTCCAGCCACGTTGCAGGCTATAATATCGGACCTCTCGCGTCTGACCAAAAGCCTCAGCGACGCTACTGGGAGTCTGCCGAGCTATGATCAGAGACAGTGCGAACTCGTAAGTCGTGCGCTTTCTCGACACGATAGTTCCCGGTCATCTTGCCAGACAGCAACTCAAGACACTCGAGAAAAGTGTCGAAGAACTTCGCAGAACGTCAGCCAGTGCACCCAGGTTTTCGTTCAAGCGCAAAACCACGAAACCTACTAAACCGTCGACTGAGCAGGGATCGGTCGTCGAATCTCCTCCAACGTTACGATCAGCCGTGATCGATTCTGCAGATGCCTTGTCCACGCTCTCTCATCGCTACCTGACCCTTCTCGATGTTGACGCTTCGGCAGAGGTCTCGATATCTGACCTTGATAGCTGTATTGTGAATCTGCTTCCTGGCAGTGAAGATCACACCAAGATCACTGCGCTCCACGTACATCGCATTTCAAGATCTGTCGTTTTGTTACCACAGATCGCCGGTAGTATCATTCTTCATGATTTGTCACGATGTGTGATCGCGGTTGGATGTCACCAGGTGGGCATGGCAATTCTCTTTTCTCGTAACTCATGATTAGCTGTTTCTCGTAGTTCCGCATGCACAACTCAACAGTAGTTGACGTATACCTTGGAAGTGGATCAGACCCAGTTATCGAGCACTGCTCCGATATTCGCTTTGCAGCTTATCCAAGCAGTCTTGTGCGCGAGAGTTCTCCTCAGGTTCGTTTTCCTTTTTCTTATTAGATGATCGGTGACCCTCTGCACCCAATGACAATAGGATGGCAAGCAATTTACAGTGAAAGACTTCTCTCACATATTGGTGACACCGTCACCAAATTGGAGCTTGTTGCCCGACAGGAGTTGGGAGGTGTCGTGGCCTATCTTACATATCCAAGATCGGTCTCTAAAAGAAGAGCTCGAACGGATGTTGCCAGTAGGCTCGCGGTCGCTGGAGAATGGTTTACAGATATGAGTGCGTTGATATCGGTGCATGGTGTTTGTTTCTGGCCGATGAGGTGAGCCACGCGAAGTGGCGCTCGGTTCCTGTGCAACGATCTTAGGATGTAGGTCAACGCAGCTGTCTGTTTCCGTCCTACCAGAAAGGTAACGGATTGGTAAACATAAGTAACTAGCAGACTTCTATGATACAATGTCGGGGGGAGTATGACGGAAAATATGAATCAGCGACCGTATCTATAATGCAGACGTTAGATGTCAAGAGCAGATGATTTAGGGACAAAACCCACTTCTGTAGTTCCCACTCGCGGTTATCCAATGGACAGACGTTCCTTGTCTTGAGCCACCGTGAGATGCAGTGGAAGTGGAAGGCATGCTGGTACTAGGTGAGTTTACTGCGGGTGATGAAGGAAGATTCGTACGTTGCAGATGCCCCAAGCAGCGTTGCATTCGTCCGTCGATGCTGATACTTGATTTGCTTGACAATCGATGCCTAGGGAGTACGTTTCAGATGTGATTAGACATGTGGGGAGACGAAACGCACAAAGGTCCATGATATGGTTGCGGCAGATGGCACAGTTGTCGACCACGATGTCTGTGTCTACGTGAGACCTGTCCAGGCGAGTGAGGGTAAATATACGCACCCCACGCCCAAAGTGCTACAGCGTTCCACTAGACAGGATCTTAGTAAGAGAGATGACGATAGTCCGGGTTGTGAGGATACCTTTTTGACCTCGAATCTCTTCTTGTCCTTTCCGTCGTCCTTTGGGTTCTTTCCAGATCCCGTCGCGGGCAGGTCAACGTCCATATTGTCTGCCATGATGTTGGTATGCTGCTTGACGCTGTGTCGTACGAGGAGGAGGTACTCATTCAGGAATGTGTTATGTAAGCAAGAATTGACGGTCACGTGATTAGACGCGACCGCGAGCGAGTCTGCCCTAAAGTTAGGGTGTTGGTTGAGTTTCCGTTGTGCTGTCTCCTGAGCGTGTGTTTCGTATACCCTTTGGTGATGTACTGACAATGTCTAGCTACAATTCCAGTGCTGACCCGAGGTCGCCCCCTTATGGGACAGCGACCTTTTCTTCTTTTACTAATTCTCAATCCATGTTCTCTCCATCAAGATACTCATACACCAGCTCTGGTACGTCTCTTTCTCATGTTCACTTAATTCCATCCGATAAAACCGTTCCAGATACACCGCTTGCCTCCTCGGATAGCGATGGCGCTACGTCAGATCGTCGCATGCGCCGCGTCAATATCTCACCGACTAGGTCTGCGAATTCCTACGATTCCTACTCTGATGGGAACTCTATCGAAGAAAGGGCTCAGGTGGAGGCAGCTTTGACTGACCTTGACGATGAGTTCAACAGTACTGAAGACATGCTCACTGAGTGGTCGCGTGGCTCCGGACCGTCCTACACCGGGACAACTCCATCGTATTCAACCAATCTCGACACATATTCTATCTATAATCGGGAAGGCAACCGTCTGAGTACCATTACAGAACGCACAGAGAACATCCCTTCACGTCCTGTATCCTACCAGCGAGATGGTGCCCGACCTACGAACCCGACTTCAGAAGGACACCGGCTGTCCGCCCATCGCATCAGTACCGCTTCTCCTGGGCATCTTCATAGTCGATCTGTGACGGATTTGACTTTCGACAGACCAGTTGCAAGAAGAACGGGCGATCTTATCGCTTTCTTTGAGGATCGAGCCTCACCCTCTGATAGTTCATTCACCCACTCGCGCGCGTCGTCAATGCCCGGCAGACGTGTCCACAGTCCCTTCTTCCCGCACAGCCAGTCGACACCGTACATGAGTAGCACCACCGGCTATGGCTATACTGCAACTGGGTATGGGACGTCCACTGGGTACGGTTCTCGCCCGTCTTCTCCTGCGAAGAGCAAGGCCGGTTCGGCCATTTCTTCCGTCTCAGATTCCTTGTCATCTTCGTCTCTTTTGGCACCACCCACTAGAGGACTGACAACAACTACTGGAAGCGGCACACAGTTAACTCCAAGCGATTTCGCAACCACATTTGCCAATACCTTCGCGGAAGCTCGGAGTTCAACGGACACGTCCGCAGTCTCACCCACCGTTTCGTCGTTACGTCGACCACAGACATCTCCGCGTTCTCCTCTCACTTCGGTGCGCAACATCGTCGAGGCTTGGAAGGAGCGCACCTCTGCGGGAAAAGCTACTAAAGCATCCACTGAGTCCTCTATCTCGGTTGCTCCCAAACCCGACGGTCGCTTTGGCCTTCGTAGACGTACTTCACGAGTTGAGAAGGGCCAGCAACCCAGCGCGGACAACGCGCACAATCCGCCAACCACCCCAAAAAGTGTCGGCAGCAATATCATTCCCCCTCCTTTTGAAATGACGGAGTTAGGCGCTTATGCACGCGATAGTCGAGAGGTTTGTGCTAACCGCATTTTCATTTCACCACTAACCATATTGTACAGCCGCTTCGCAAAGGGGACTTGTGGTACTTGAATGTGCATTCTGGACCTCCATATCGCTGGCAACGTTGCGAAGCGCTGCTGTATCCACACATGTTGCTGCTGTCTTGGATTGCGCCCGGCGGGGGTAGAGGCGTTGTCACGCTGGATCTGGTCAATTGTACTGAAGTTCGTTCGGTGCCTTCCCCAAACCACCCTAGTGCTCGAGAAGATGTCGGGACGATCGCTGCTCGTGCTCAAGTTGCTGAGGGTGACTCTCCTCCGTTGATGGAATTACTGTGTCCTTTCCAGCTGTTGTACAGCGACGGGGTCGAACGTCTGGCTGCAGAAAGCGCGCGCGAGAGAGTCCGTTGGGTCAGCGCTATTTGGTGGGTTATATTTTTACCTTTCGTAGAGGTTTCCTTTACTAGCGGTGTCTCAGGGAGGCATTGGATCGCTCTGTCACGTTGCCGAGTCGTTCGCTGCCTGGTTCTCCCGCGGGCTCTATTCGAACGATCCGTTCCATCTCAAGTGCTTCGGGCACCGGTTCCGGCACTGGTTCTGCCTCGATCGTGTTCGTGCCACCCTTACACACCATTCCCAGTGTGTCGGACCTCCATACGTCTTCAGACTCTTCCAGCACTGGTTCATTGTCGCGTGCCCCATCTTTCCCTCCGCACCACACGCGAACTACGGATGACATAGCCGTGGCGAATCAGTCATACCTCTATCCTGGAGACCCGCGTGTCATTGCGCCTAGTCGAAGTAGCTCCCTCCGTCGCACGAGCTCACTCACTGATCTTGATGAGGAGTTTGCGTCCGCAGTCAGTCGAGCGCGAAACGCCAAGCCTGGTCTTGGGTTCGGTCTGAGTCTTGTCGGTGGAGTAATCTTGGGTGATGGATCGCCAGTGACGGTATCGAGCGGCCCTAGACTTAGTGGTGAAGTGCGTGTCACGCCGCCTCCAAGTGGCAAAGCCAAGACGCGTCCACTTTCTGAAATTTCGGATGACAATTTCTTTTCTGCGGGTTCGAGGACGTCATCAAGCGAGCCTCGCGCGACTTCGGATTCATTTTATACCATGACGGATTCAACCTCGAGCTCATCTTCCGACCCACGCCGGACTACGACTGGAATCATTACCGACGAGACGGCGCTTGAGTTTACATCTGGGGAATCCAACACGCAAGTTGTTCCTTCGACGCTCTCGTATCGCCGCACCGAGTCCAATTCCTATTTGGGCGACTCCCATGACGGATCGTACACCTACAGCAGCTACACGTCCAGTTCTCCATCCTCATTGTCCAGAAGCCCCGGAATCAGGAGGAGGCGATATAGCAGGAGCTACGTTTCCGAAAAGGAAAATGCGACCTCGGGTTACACGGCGTCACAGAGTCGGTCTACGTTAAGTAGCTGGACGAGGAGTCGTTCTGCTACCCCTACTCCGGCTCCCTCTACCACAGCCTTGTCGGCGCTAGAGATTCCGGATAGTTCGGGTAGTGAGGGCTATGAAACTGCAAATTCTCCGTCGACCGCATCCTTCAAGTCGTTGCCTTCAATTCCATCCGAGACTGACTTCGCGACGGTCGAACAGTGCAAAACCGAGGCCTCAACCGAGTTCCGCGCGGCGAATCGTTGTATTTCGGATGTCTCGTCCGAATACGTGACCGCGGAGAAGTGCAAGACGGAGGCGTCAACGGATTTCTATACTGCTGAAATATGCAAGACCGAAACGGAAACAGATTTCATCACCGCGGCGCTCTGCGAGTGCGAACGTACAGAGCAGTCAGAAACCCACTACGAGACCGCCTCCCTATGCAAGACGATCCCTTCCGAGGCGAGCACCCCGCGTTCGTTGGCCGTTGATCTTCCTGTCGAGGCAGTACCATCACCTCCAAAACCACCTACCGAAGTACCTTCATTGCAATCTCCCGAGTCAGTCATCCTTCGAGACGTCACACTCGAGCCCGCTCCTGTCCCTCCCGAAGCCAGTCCAACTATATCTAGCGTTAGCCGGGAGACCGAGTCGGAACATTATGTGATAACAGAAGTTCCCCCAACTTCGATAGTGGACTCCGGCGAGCTCTCGATTTCGCTGCCCTCAACTGTCGAGTCAAGCTCCGTTGATGAAGAATCGTCCCGCATGCCGTCCCTCTCCAGTACTGAGTCTTCCGAGTTTGTCATGAGTGACATTCCCGTGAGCGAGGACAGCCTGCAGTCCCCGGCACCATTGGCCACCACAGAATCCTCTCCTTCCATCCATCCGTCACAATGGGCCTCAGAAACAGACGTTTCATACGAGTCATCGCAGCTTCAACCAACGCCTCTCACGCAATCGCTTCATATTCAAGAAGGTCGTGATACTTCGTTTGAAACGTCGATTATGCGTCCAAGCGTTTCCCCATTGACGAGTTTTGGAAGCTTAACTGCGATGACAGAGACAATCACCACGTCAGTGGTATCAGCACCCCTCCCGCGTTCCCCTCCGCCTCCGCCCGCTCCTGTTACCCACGTCTCCTCTCCCTCGAGTGGCCCAATCCCTGTTACACTTACTTCCACGGAGTCCTCATCGTTATCTCGAACACCCTCCACCGTTTCAAGCGTTTCGAGCCTTTCGTCTCGAATCAGTCTTGTGGAAGAGGATGGCGTGGAGGTAGAAGAGGATATTGTGACGCTGGCTGATGTCGCGGCCCGTTCTGATGTATCAACGGAACCTTCTCTCTTGTCGAGTCTCCGTAGTTCGAGCATCAGCTCGGTGCACTATGTGAGTACATGTTATAACCCGAACCTTTTATTGTCTCATAAGTTATAGTACCCTCACCCAACGATGGTGCCGCTTCCTGAATCCCCTGCGCCTGTCTATTCTCCTGTCCACTCTCCCGCACCCTCCATCAGCGTCAGTGTTAGTACCCCACAGACTTACCAACCATCAATCCACTCTGAATTGGAGACGGAACCCACACGCACGCATACGGAGCGCACTGAGCTCATAACGCATGAAATCGACCGGCTTCTCCATCACATCCAAGAGTTGGATACTTTCAGGGGCCAAGAAAATCATGAAATGTCTGAGAATATTCGAGCAATCCGGGATGAACTATACCATCTTTCGGATTATGTACGCACACACTTGGTTACAACCGAAAGGGTCGTAGTCGCACCACCGCCGGTGCATCCTATCGTTCCTCGTAGGGACCAGTCCGTGACTGCTATCACTGCTGTCTCGGAACATAGGGATCGATCTGTGGGTGCTAGGAGCGACATTTCCGAACCCAGGCCTTCGCCGATTGGGCCTCGAAGGCGACCAGGTCTGATCCCAATTTCACTCACACCACCTCCGGTCAGGTCTCCTTCCCTCTTGTCAGCAGCTTCTTCGATGTCTTTTCTTTCCTCCCATCATTCCGACGACTTTAGTCTTTTGGGTGCGGATGAAGCGGAAGTAGAGATGTTTCCGTCTTCTCCTGCCTGGCCATCGGAACCGTCGTCGCCTTCGTCTGAACCTACTTTGTCGCTCATCACGTCTTCTGAGTCTTCGCCTGGGCCAACGCTTTCTCTCACTTCATCATCGTCCTCCCCTACTCCGCCTCCCTCGTCCCCCACACCTTCCACAGAGTCCACTGATTCCAGTATTACGGCTCGACCGGTACCAGTGGAGGGGGTATCGATGACCACCATCCGAGATATGTTGACGCAACTCCGGGAGCAGACGACCGCGCTCTGGGAAGGTCAGGGCTCGACGAACCACATGTTGGATGAGCTTCGTCAATCTAGAACTATCCCGCCAGATAATACGGAGGTTTTGGCACGTTTGGACCATATCGAGAGGCTCATTCAGGAGATGTCTGCCACTTTCCGGGACACAACCCAGCAGCAAACAACTCAGCGGGATGAGCATGTGGAAACTGTCCGAGTCTCAGACCGGAGATTCACCAGGGACGAGTCTGTCGTAGAATCGGAGGATTCTGGTGATGCAGACAGCCTGCTTTCTCGTTGGAGGGACATGATCGAAAGACAACGGGGACGTATCCCACCTCACATACCTGCACCTCGCCCAGCTGGTCCTTCGTTGGATGAACAATTGATGGAATTACTCAACGTACCACCCGCGCCTGTTCCTTCGGATATCCAGGCACCACCTCAATTAATTCCATTCGTCTATCAGCCTGCCCCGAGACCGGCGCGGTCGAGAAGTACGAGTCCAGTATTAAGGCCGGGCACAGTGCCTGTATCCCGACAGCCACCAATTTGGTATCCAGAAACTTTGCATTCTCCACCGCTGCGACAACCTCCTCGGCCCAGGCCACCTCTTGCCCATCCTCGGAGGCAGCCGCTAAGGACCGAAAGGACAGAGGAGTCACCCCGGACCCCGCCCGTCATTCCTCACCACATCCGCTCACCCAGAGCAGATCATGTTAGTCACGATCCACCACCGGGTCAGGTAGGAGCACCGGAGCGGACACCGCGAGTACGACCCCCTGGGCCGTTCTTGGTACGATTCCTTGGGTGTCTTCCTGCAATTTGCACTGACGTCCGTGTTAGCCGCCAGGAGGCCTGTACGATGATGAGCCGCATGTTCGCCCTCCCACTGCCCCGGCGAACCTAGGACCAGGTTCCCCGCCACGTGGCTCCACTAGTTGGTACCGTCCCCCTCGAGAGGTATGTTGTTCCGTGAGCTGCAGTTCAGCGAAGCTGAGGTATTTAATGTACTTCAGGGGGTTGTCGTCCCCCCACCTGGTGTAATAGATGGTCAACAGGCGCAAGGTCCAGGTTATGTCCCAATGCCACCAGGTCCAGTGAGTAAAGTCGGATCCCTTTGCGCGGCGTCTGATTGACAAGACTTGCAGACCGTTGTCCAACTACCCCTATTCGATACTTTGATGGCAATTTTGCGAGTGAGCGTTCCTTTGGTAATATTTTCGGGTTGCTGATAGTGTTCGCGAATAGGAACACCGGGTTGCACAGCTCGCAACAGTAGACCAACAACGTGAATTGATGAGGTACATGGGTGATCTCAATGACTGGCTCGCAAGAGATGTACAGGACCGACAAGCCGAGTTGCGGGCCATTACCGCTCGTCTTGACCAACTAATGGCGGATGTGAATCGCTTGGGCCCCGGTGCAGGACCAGGTTGGCGCCAGTGCTGACTTGACGTGATTTCGATGTTGATGGTTGAATTTTTTTCCGCAGGTGTACCTATGCCTGTGCCGCAACAGGCTCAACCTGGCCCGGGTTTCGTTGTCCCACCTCCTGGTGTTGGAGCTCCAGTGGTTCCGGGTTACCCCCTTGGGTTTGTCCCTGGAGTTGGTCCCCAACCGCCTGTAGTCCCTGTCATCTCGCCGAGCGTTCGTTACTCGCCTGTCATTCCTGAACCACCAGTGGGATGGGCCAGAATGCCAGAACCACAGCCAGTAGGTCGCATGGGTCCAGTTGTTCCTCATGAGGCGTACGTCGATTACCCACAGACGGGACCAACTGTGTATGTCCCCGACCATCCGCCTGAACACGAGGGGCCAGTAATACCGACGACACCGTCATCTGGATTCCGTTCGCCACCACTCCCCGTGCCCGTTCCACCGTCGCATATTGGGCGTGATTCAAGAAGTTCAACACCCACTCAGGCCTCATACCACCCGCCTCATAGTCCCGTACCGTTGCCTATCCAAACCGGCGTACCTGGCATACCTGATGTTGTACAAGTCCCCCATTCACCTACACAGTTTCCTCAACCGCTCATCATTCCGCCGGGCCCGTTCGCTCCGCCCCCTCCAGGCCAGGTCGAGCCCCTCATCGTCCAACCAAGATCGCCGGGGCATGGCCCGGTCCCCGTGTCGCCGTCCATACGACATATGCCACAACCCTTCGGTCAACCAGGTCCGATTATCATCCAGCCGCCCATTGTACCGTTACAACCCACTCGAACAAGTTCTAGGACAAGCACAAGGGCGCCTATTGTGGTCGCCCCAAGCCCTCCGGGCTCTGCAATTCAAGTTCCACCCTCGGTGCATACACATGATGACCATCCTATTCGTAGATCACCTACCATTCATGGAGTTCCACTGTCTACTCCTCATGACCGTTCGCGCTCTCGATCTAGGGAGCGGGAACCTCGGGACGAGGGTGATGGCCGACGCCGACGCAGGTATCCCGACCGTTCGCGATCTCGATCCTACTCACCGGATGATCCTTACTACCGTGGCCGACGATATTACCGCCCGTATGACGATCGGTATGAGTACCGTCCGTACTCCCCCAGTGAACGTTACCACAGATACCCTTACTATGAGCCGTACTCGCCGCCTAGGAGGCCTAGGAGATATGGGGACTATGACGATGATTATAGGCCGCGTAGACGTCGTTCCCCTAGGCCTGGTGATGAGAGTGAGGGAGATCGTTCCCCAGAAGACCCGCGCCGACGTAGGTCTCATCGCAGCGCTCGCTCAGACTACCCTCCGGAGACCGGAGAAGGCGATCCAAGTGATCGAAGACGCCCATCACCGGCCACAGAAAGAGAGGGAACAGTTGCCCCTCACCCAGCTGCAACTTCTGCGGCTGTTCCGCCGCCTTCTCCAGTACCACCAACTATTATCCGGATCGGTGGTGAATCACGTAGGTCCCTCATGATTTACTGAAACCTCCTCATGTTTAGCCTGTTCTGCAGACGCCCCCCACTCACCGAGACCAATCCCTCCTGGTGACCGTTATCCCGTTATATATTCTGAAGGTTCAAGATATCACGGGCACTCCCCTGAACGCGTCCCTTCGCGCCGTGCTCCTCCGTCCCACGCGTCTGTGATGTCGGATGAGGATCGACACCCTCACACTCCCCACCGTACGGCCTCGCGCGGCGCCCCTCCTCCGCATGTGGAAGAAGAAGAAGGACACCCTTATGCTCCCCAGCGTACGCCCTCACGTGGTGCCCCTCCCTCGCATGTGGAAGAAGAAGGACGCCCTTACACTCCCCAGCGCACGGCCTCACGTGGTGCTCCTCCCTCACATGTAGAAGATGACCGACACACTCCTGAACGCACAGTCCCGCGTAGTGGCCCCACCCCACATGTACCGGAGGACTCTGCGCGCGGAGCCGTTTATGTCCCGGAACCTGCCCCGCACACTGTACCCGGCGGCCCAGAACTCGAGGATGCGTTAGAAAAACTCGGTGCAGCAGAACAGGCGCTGAACAATGCTATATTCGACGTGCAGGATGCCGAGGGTAGACGTGAGCATGAGTTCCGGGAGAACGAGGATGCCAGAGAGCGCATCTTTGTTGACAATGAAGACCGTAGAGACACGGAAACAAGGCAGCGAGCTGATGCCCTATTCCATGAGCTGGAAGACAAGATTGCAAATGCATCGCAAGTTCCGCCAGTTCCCATTCCTCCCCCGCCGGCAGATGATGATCGCCAATCATTCCTTGCTGAGTCGATTCATTCAGCTGCAACCGCTGCAGCAAGCCGGCATGCCGAAGACATATCGGAAGTCGTTCGCCTGGAAAGAGAAGAATTTGCTCGTGAGCGAGAGGCTCTTGCGGCGGAACGTGAAGCGGAGCGTGCTCGTCTAGAGGAGGAACGTAGACACCTGGACGCGGAACGGGACGCGAAAATCGCTGCGCTTGAAGAAGAACTTGCTCGCACCCGTGGGGAGCTCGACAACGAACGACAATTACGCATCACAGAGGAGAACGAAGCAAGAATGGCGGCTGCAGAGCGGGACGATACGATACGCAACCAACTGGCCGACCTCACTAACATGGTCCAGCAAAACCTGACTCTGTGCGAAGAAAAGAGGGCGCTTATGGATGAACACTGGGCAGAGAAGCAACGTTGGAAGGAGGAACGCGATGGGCAGATACATGAGTTGATGAGTATGGTCTCACGACTTATGGACGAGCAAGCTGCTGCTAGGCAGCGCGAGGAAGAACAAAGACTGGCCAACGAAGGCAAACCTGGTGGGTTGAGCTGTCACTTCCTGTCACTACTGGCTCAAGGTTCTCGAGTAGGCATCGAACAAGTCATGGAAGAGCTGCAGCGACAGAACGCTGAGCAAAGAGATCTTCTTAACGCTTTATCAGATAGTAAGTGGCTTGTCCTCTATAATCTATACTTACAGTGCTCAACGGGAGTCTTCAGGTTGGAGAGCGGACAGCAACCGACAGCACCAGGATACTCTCAGCGCCGTCCGCGCCACCGCGAACGAGCAAGTCCCTTACAACGTTCAAGGCGTACGATTCGTCTCGTCTTGTTCGGCCCTGAATGCAGCTAATGTCTACTCCACAGTACCTGGACGAGTTTAGTAAAGCCCTCGCCATTGAAGTTCGAATGCTCTTGGGCGAAGTCGGCAAGCTGCGCGAGGAGCGTCGCAACATCCAATAGTGCGTTTCTGTCTAACTCAATGTCTTGGCCTTGCCGCTTATCCCCTCTGCAGTGAACTTGGATACCTCATGATAATGAAGTCGAAGTATGGTCCAGGTGGAGAATTTGATCCTGAGTGGTTTGTGTCTCGTTCTCGTTCCTCTGGCTGTGACTCACAAAGACGATAGGAAACCGCAGATGGGACCGGGTCCTGCTCCTTCCCCTGCTCCGCCACCAGATGCCCCACCCCCGCCCGAGGAGATGCCAATGCCTCGCCCGGCTTGGCGTACTATTCCAACACGTGGAAGCCGCCGTAGTCGGAAGTCAAGCGCCCAGCCGCCCCCACCGCCCCCGCCCCCGCCTAGACAACACTCATGGGTTACGTGGCAGCGTGAGTTTGGCCCTGTTTAGGACTTAGATTTTGTGGGTGACTGACACCGCTATCTCCGTAGCTAATCCTGCGTTCGCACCTACTCCGCCGTCTGTTGAACCCACTCTGCTCGTTCCCGACCAAGGAAGCCCTGGTTTGTTCGGTCCTCGTTCGCCGCGTAGTTCATACCGTGGATAAGGTTACACGTTATATCCTTTCATGTCATCGCCTAATGATCTCTAACGACTATCTTATGACCTCGGATCAAAATGATCCTTTTGTGATTATTTCTTTATCATTATCTTGCTTCTTCCATTTATTTCAAGCATTTACTATCTCTTTCTTTTGGTTGTTTCCCCCGTAATCTCGATTAGCAAGGGTGCTGAGCGCTGAGCGCTGGACGTGAGGCGAGTGCCAGGTTGCTCGGTACTGGTGGTTCTTGACCCAAATTGGCCTGACAACCAGACTCACATTCTTTGAGCCCTGACTGTTTTCCGCTCTATCATGTAGTACGCTTCAATTCATATACTGTTCATCTCTTCCATGGTTGAGTACGTGCAAAGATGTCTAGATCGAATCCGATGGTATGGCCCCTTGTTTGTTCTCTCCGGAGATTGACTCATCGAACCTTCCTTGCTCGCTCGACCCGCTCAACGAGATGCCGGGCCTAAAAAAAATGCTACTACCAGCCTAGTAGGACTTACTAGTATTTATTTTTCCATTTCAAGAGGCCATCCCCCTCCCTAAGTCGTGTCCGCAATCCCAGGATACAAAGACTAAGCAGGGTATACGCATAAACCCGAAACAGGGCATTTGAAGAAATGTATTTGCCGAAAGATGGCTTTCTCGGACCAAGCATGCGGGAAATGGGTGTTTTAAACACTCGCTGCACACTTGCCCAAGACTCCATGGTTTGCGAGTCGATACCTGAATGGCGCAGCATCTCTTGTCACTCACATCTACATGCTCCTGGCGTCTGAAAGAGCTGCACGTAAGGGACCTGGATTGACGATCTGACGGAGCAGCAGTCATAGGATTTGCGGGTGCATATATCGATGTAAACCTGCAAGGCAGGTATGGTATACCGAACGGAGATAAGTTGACGCATTCGAGTTCCAAGGTCGACAATGCGCAATGTCGATAACCCGCCAAGTGGCTTTTATGCCTCATGTTCAGCCTTTGCCCGCGGAGATCAATCCGCATCCAGGTTTATATTATTGTGACTCTCGCGAGGCAACGTCCTGTAAGATGCTTCTGAACTTCGTCGCCAAGCCCTCCGTTAATTGAGTTGGTCCGTCTGCGGTGCAGAGTCGGTAGGAGGGCATAGCTTGATAGGTGTCAGGCAAGATCTGATAGGGTCATGAACCGAGTTTAGAATAGACCCGAACCAAACAGACGAATACCTTGCTATCCTCGACGAGTACGGATGCAATGATATCATCGGGATCCCCGATCCTTCCCAAGGCAGGGACGTTGCGATAATCTACGTGCGAAGTGTGAGGAAAGGCGTTGATTGCATGTTTGACACGCACCATGGATGTGAATCCATCCTTGCTGGATCTGGATGGCGCTGTTAGTCCAAACGTCATCGGCGCCTTCACGGAGTGCTTGCTGGATCGCGTCGTGCAAGAGGGGTCGAAATCGTGCTGAAAAGCGCTGGTGAGAGAAGTTGGTAAGGTGAATGCATGGCATGGACGCACGGTTTTCGACAAAGTCGTTCAGTCCGGCGTCGACGTCTTCAGCGCCGGTATCAGTGGCAGCGGGGAGCCAGCCGAGGACGGTCGCTGAACGGGGAGACGGTGGGGGAGAGGAAAGAAAGGAGAGAGCATAGACGGGAATGGATTGAGAAGGGTCCGGATTATGGGGTAGTGGAAGAAGATGGTAGAAAAGGTCCGGACGGGAGGGGTCAGCTAACGGTGCTTGCAATGAAGACAAACGGCGGAATTGAGGTTGCAGGGGGGTTATCCGGAGATGCAAACGGGAGGGCGGTAGGATAGGTCGGTTCGAAAATCGGACCGAGATGAGAGATGGCCGAGTAATGTGGATTAATCGAATAATCCGAGACCGCGTGGCACTCATTGCAATGTCTCGAGAAAAGCGTCAAACTGCATGCTCACGTAATCGGGTCATCCAAATTAGGACTTGATGAAGTCATTGAGGACGTGGGAACATCTTATCTAATCGACTATACAGCACCAGCCCCAAAGATATTCCCCACGAACAATCCCCACTCTTCTCCTCAGTCGCTTCAATCGAACCATCAGGTACGTCCTTACTTTCATAACGTTTCCTCGTGCTCACCGCAGGATAGAATGAGAGAGAAGTGGAAGAAAAAGCGTTCTCGCAGGCTCAGACGTAAGCGCAGAAAGATGAGAGCCCGTTCCAGTATGTGACTACCTTCCCTTTCTTCGATACATCCCTTATCACCTCTTGAAACAGAGTAAACGACACACTGCAGTCGAGCTCGTGCAGTTGGGACACCTGTTCGAGTTGCAACACAAAAATGTGCAGGTGGCCTCGGTCACATCACATTGCACGCGCGCTCTCCTACCTCTTGAGATCTCTGGAGGGACGAGGCCCCTTCCCCTCTTTTGTTGGGACGAGCAGGAGGAGGGGAAGTGGGGACTGTAGGGTCGCTAATTGGAACCTTGAATCCTTAGTTTGTGAATCATCAATATTTCTCGTTATGACATCTGTTTCGCGATACTGTAGCTACTACTTTGGTATGCCAGCGGGAGGTGTCCTCGTTATGTGTGTGCTAGTGGCTACTGAACGTAACCATTACTCGTCAAGAGGCTGCTAGTACAGGGCGTTGAAGTAGCGTGCTGACTGCGGTCCAGTTGTGATTGAAGGTAGTGTTGAGACGCCAGCAACGGCCGGCCTCAAGGAGCTGAATGCACTGTTTCACGATCCTTGGGAGAGGTTGGAACTTGGTTGAAACCTTGGAAGGGAGAGTAGCGATGGTGCGGAGACGTGATTCTCAGAGACCTAGTCTCATGCAGCCTGACGCATATCTCGCAAAGCACCTTTTTCGTGTCTCCTATCGAGAGTCGGTCGGTATCCCAGTTGTCCATGATAGACGCGAATCGATGCAAGGGTATATTATCATACCAAACGTTGCGAGCCAGTGCAACAATGAATCGTCTTTGCTAACAGTCTGTCACGCGAACCTACTATAATTAACTCGGTCTACATCGACGTATACAGCGGCTAAAAGGACGACGACGTAGGTACAAACGCATCATTTACTCTTCGACGTAGGCGGTTGTGCAGGCAACCACTTGACAGGATGCTTATTGTATATGGGCCAAGGTGGAAGAACGACCTGTGGGGACACCAGACCGTCAGCGTCCAACGAACCCAGTTAGAGTCGTACATATGCGTACCAACGCAAGGGCGACCGTAGAGAAAGTAAGCGTGTTCATCGTTACGCGCATCGACTGGAGTGTAAAACCGAGCACAAAGGAAAGGATCTGCGGGCTACTGAACAAACAGGACCTTGGGCAAACCAGACGACTTACGGTAGCCGCAATGAGTACTACGCGAGTGATGCTGTCGGCTTTTCTTTGTCCATGAAAGTCCTGCTGTGTGTCAGAGGGCTTCATACAGCGAACTCGCGGCGATTACTAACGATGTTTCCCTCGAGGAGGTCTCGGAAAGATGACATGGTGTAGTGACACGTTGAGCGTTTGCGGCAGTTTGGCTTTGACTGCACAATTACGTAACAAATTGTTTCTTTGGCGTCAAGTCAAGTGTACCTTGACTCGGAGTCGTACAGTTCATCGAGGTCGGATTGATTACGCTCGAAGCAGTTTCCTTGCAGATACTGCATCGTGAACAAGGATACGATAAAACACAACGACAAACGAGACAGATTCCAACGAAAACCTACACCACCATCGCACTTATGAAGCGCGTCAGCACGTCCACCTCTAGTCATAAAATTATCCTCAAACCTGGTGGTGGTCGTGGGGGTGCAACGATCATCACTCGACGGTCCCACACGCCCGCCATTCAGACGCCCATCTCCTACCCGGACGACACTGACGACATCGACGAGGATGACGTCCACACGAAGCGGGAGGAATCCGAGGGTATGTTGGACGAGGAGGAGCCTGCCCTGGAGGGCACCGATGGGGACATGGAGGGCGAGGGCGAGGGCGAGGGCGAGGAGGAAGGGCATGAGGAGGAGGGGGGTGAGCGAGACGCGCAGGCGTCTGCGCGACCGCGGGGAAGACCGAGAGGACGCGCGCGGGGCGCTGTGCCGGGCACGTCTACGGCGCGTGCGAGAGGTCGGGGTCGTGGCCGGGGTCGAGGACGGGGTCGCGGGAAAGGATTGACGGCCCGCTTTGAGTACGGCGAGGGCGAAGTGGAGGGTGAAGAAGGCGAAGAAGGTGGCCGTGCGTGGCGTAGAGTTGGGGGCGAGATATACTTTATCGAAGGCGACGAGTTCGTCACGGAAATGGATCCAAAGGGAGACCAAAAGATCGACATCGATGGAAATTTGCTCGGTGGTGAGTGTTACGAGGGTTCTGTTGGTGTCGTGTTTTCAAGTCTAACCCGCCTACTAGGTCGACGCTTCAAATGCAGCACCTTCGTTCTTCCTGATCGACATCCAACACGACAATATATGCTTGCTATCGACGCTGCCCGCTCCTCCGGATTCCGGGATTCTTTATACTACTTTCGCCGTAACGCTCTCGCACTCAAACTCAGTGCTTCACAACAGGAAAAGGAGGCTCTTATACAAGCCGGAAAGCTTGGTGCCCATCTCAAGACACGTAGCGTCACATTGGTCACTGCGCGGAGTGCATACAGGCTACATGGCGCTAAAATGATTATTGGTAAGCTGTTCATGCTATGCGTGTTGGTCGTCGCCCGTGACTCAAACCATGTCTCCATCCTTTTAGACGGACGTTGGATCACGGACGATTATTACGAGGATCGCGTACTCACCGAGATCACTGCCAAAGGCCTCTCTCCAGGCGACTTTGTCGGTGAACTCCCAGACCCAACAGCCACTTCTTCGAGCAATGCCCCCACCATCTCTGCGCCGAGCCAGGCGTTCTCAGGGACCAATCAAGGCGTATATCGTGCTGGAGGACCGACGACGCTTTTCGGTGGTTCTGGGTGGGGTCCGTTCAGTGACGGACCGCATAGTGCCGTCAGGAAAAGCTTGTTGACTCGGGAGGGCCTTACAGATGAGAATTGGATGATGGAGGCTTCTCGGAGGGTCCAAGAGATGAACGTAGAGTGGTCCAAGATGCGACGCGAAGCGCGGATCGCATGCGGGGGTATCTTGGAGGGCATTCCAGGCTCCGGCAAGGGAAAAGAAAGGGAAGAGATCAACGGCGCGATGGACGTCGACGGCGATGGGGAGGTAGGGCAGAAGAAAAAGACGGACGACGGCGAGCTTCCGTTGGGTGTGTACGAACCACATACGGGACTTGTACATTGTGCGTTTACTTGGACTTCATCTTGGGCGTCACTGAGAGTTAACGTATTCTTTTCTCGTACAGATGGGGCAGACACGCAGTCGACGAGGTATCGCTGGGAACAAATCGCTCCGCGGCGCATTCTTGGTGGGACTAAAGTGGGGAACGGAGCGTGGGCCTTGGCTTGGGTGGACACCTGCCTTGAGCTCCCGGGCCCGAACGACTTGGACCCGCACGCGGCAGAGAGAGAGGTGTTGATGGCATCATTGAGTAAGGGTACTAAGTGATTGCTCCTGTTGATCCGGTGTTGTGTGGTAATGTGGAATGACATTTACTTTTCTCTCCGTAGAGAAGGATATAAATCCACAGGTTGTTATCCGAATGGAGCGTTTTCAATGAACGCGTCGTGCAGATGAAGGTCACCCTCGTGTTATATACATACGTTGCCCTAGGTCATTGGTGTGGATCAGTTGATATACACACTCAAACACCATACCTTCCAGCATATCAACCTACCTCCAGGCCGTGGGGTCATCGATGGCCCTAATTAAGCCTTACGTCGGTCTGCTGATCTTATCTCTTTCGTGACCCGTCTACTTACCGTTGGACCGTATGGCCAACTCCGACCGTGGGTTTAACCCTCCTTCAGCTATATAAACAGTAGCATCACCTCAGCGAGATTGTGATACTGCACCTGCCTGCGTTTCCACACGTTGTTAAGCATGGCCGTTCCCATCGATTACGGTGACCTCGAGTTTACCAGACCCGCTGACAAAATCAAGGCGGTCAATACTCCAGATGTTCCCCAGGAAACCTTCGCTGGCATGAAGCAATACGAAGTTGCTAATCGAGGTGCGTGTCATGATGTGAATCGGATTCCGGATCTTGCATGAACATTCGCGATCACTAGGGTTCGAGTTGCGCGCCTTTGAACGCACGGTGACGACTGCTACAGGAGAAGCGTCTGGTGGCATTTTCCTTTCCCATCGTCCTGAAGATGCCCAGGTGTCCCAGATTTACAGGATCCCAGCCGACCCGGCCAACACTGACTTGGAGCGTCTCACATATTTCAATATTGGTACTGGTCGGATTATATCCGCATTCCGGCCCATTGCTGGCGAGGATTGGCGTGGTGTGTATAGGCCAGGCGGTGCCATAATGGCAATGGATTTCAACGGAAATGAACACTTTCAACTTTGGCGCGTACTCGAGGGTACATTCCATCTGGACTATAACTGACATTTAGGACTGCAGGCGTTACTGGGAGGACACCCTCTGCGAACAGGTCTTGCCAATGATTGATGGCGAACTAGATAACGCGCCAGGTAAAGGTCGGATCGAAAGATTAACTCACGATGACTATAGATATAACAGCGTCCTCATATCTCCATCCAACAAGTTTGTTCCGTCCCATGTACCGCTGATATGTACTGACAAGTATTTCAGACTGATGGCGTTCGTGTCGAACAAGGAAAACAACACTGATACCCTGGCCTACGTGACTCGATTAGTAGACTCAAACACTGGGGCTACGACGGGCTCGACGGTGTTCAATTTGCCTTCGAAGCTGGTTACCCCTCTCCTGCGAGATGGAAAGACGGAGAGATGGGACACTCAGTCCTTCTCTGTTGACGACAGATACCTACTTCTCACACGCACGTACGGGAACGCCTATCAACCTATGTTCGTAGTCGACATCTGTGGACGGGAGCCAGGCAAGCTCGAGCGTATTATTCTACCCGGGTCCACAGAGCGCGAAGAGGCTACATCAACCCACGGCATCTTTTCACTCGATCCTACCAATCCCCACGTCATATACATCGTCACGAATGCGTACGGCGACTTCGGCGCCGTGCTGTCATATGACCTCAACCGGCGCACCGTCACGCACATTACGACTCCCAATCTCGACGCGTCCATCCCTGTTCTGAGACCCATCGCTTGGGAGGTAGGACATGTAGGAGTTACTAACACCTGCATCTACTTCATCGCAAACGTGGACGGCTGGAGTACCCTATATACTATGCCTCTCAGTGGCCCCAACAAACACACGGTGGTCGAAGTCAAGCTTGCATGGGAAGGAGGATGGATCACGTATTCGCATAATGGGCGAAACGGAAATCCCCATGAGCTCGTATTCCATCTTTCCTCTTATCGATACCGTGCATCCATTCGGAAGACCGTTCTGGACCTACAGGCACTCAATTATACGCCTGACGGTCATGCATACGTTGACGTCGAGATGGTATCTTACGTTCAAGCTGAGGTGCCCGAGGTCAAGCCTGTCGCACCAAAGCTGATCAAGTTCGGGAGTTTTGATGGTCTGGAGGTTCCCGCATTCTATTATCATCCCAATGGTGGACAGAGCAAGGTGCCCGTGGTTATCAGCATCCATGGAGGTCCGGAATCGCAGAGTACGGTGGAGAGAAGAACGTGAGTCTAGGCACTCTCTTCTCCTAACGTTTCGACTGACGGCGAGACGTGAGTGCAACGCATGGCTATCTCGTCAACGAATTGGGCATTGCTGTGTTGTACCCGAACGTGAGAGGCAGCTCGGGATATGGGAGGAAGTACATGTCAGCAGACGACGTTGAGAAACGGGAGGACGCAGTCAGGTGAGTGCTATTTTTGGCTTCTCTCCTTGTCTCCTGACGAGATGAATGGCAGAGATATTAACGCGTTGATCGATTTCGTTGGATCTGGACTGTCTGAAGAACTGGATTCGTCTCGCATTGCAGTCATGGGTGGTTCATGTGACTATTCGTTCTCTTCTATGTGTGACAAAACCGCTGAACATCACCGCATTCAGATGGCGGGTATATGGTCTTTGTGAGTTTCATCCTTCATGATCTCGCATGTGTCCTAAAGTCTGATCGGGCCGCCCAAGGCAACACTCACTCATTACTCCTCCAAGCTCAGGTGTGGGATAGCTCACTTTGGCATCGGAAATTGGGTCACGTTCCTTGAGAACACGGCCCCGGTCCGTCGCGCCAACAGACGTCTCGAGTACGGCGACGAATCAGACCCCGTCATCCGAGCTTTCCTGGAGCGCATCTCACCCCTGAACAATGCTGAGAAGATCAGCGTACCTCTGTTCATCACGCACGGCGAGAACGACACACGAGTGACCGTGCACGAAGCTGCGGCCATGTACAAAATCGTGCAAGGTCGACCGGGTGGACAGGCCCAGATGGTGATTTGTGAGGGCGAAGGACACGGTAAGCTTCGAGTTTGACTTATGCTTATGTCTGTGCAGGCAGCTCATGCGGGTGTGCGTCGGTCTAGGGTACAAGCAGAAGAGCGTGATCGAATACGTGAATGCCACTACGGTCGAGTACTTGAGGAGGTTCCTGCTGTCGTAGGCAGTTCCATCTTCTCCTCGTGTGTTGTTTTACAAACGTGATTTGGACGGATAACCCAGCGCTGGTCGAGTTGGTCGCTTGTAGATCAGAAAAAAAAATTACGGATGTTCCTCTCGACAGGATGCTGCAAGATGCGAGCGCGTCACGACTCCGTCGTATGGAGCGACATTGGCTTCGTCCAGGTCAGATCTGTCCATATAACCAGAGATTGGCCGACGGACGTGTGTGCGCACCAAGTACCGATAACAGGAATCTTGCCGGCACGACGTGGATCAGTGGACTTGACCCCCTGCCGCATCACAGTTTAAGTGGTTAAACATTTTCTGGTTCAAGCTGCGCCCGTCATGACCTCGTATAGCCCATCCCCCATCCTCTTTCCTAGCACATGACTCCAAAACTCCATGACGGGTTCCCACTCATCCCGAGATCGTGGCATACTCTCCTCGCCTTGAGTCCCAGGTTTGATGACTTGTTTCACGTGCGAGAACCCCTTTGAAAACGTGGTGGAGACGTCCTTGGCAACGGTACCCCGCCAGAATAACAAAAAGGGCGTAGGACATGTCGTAGTGAGCGTCGGATAGGACAGCAAAGGTCCCGATATAGAGACCACCGAACCCAGTTGACGAGACGACAACGTGGCTGTCTGTTCCGAGCCGGATGCGAGTGCCCCTGTCTCCGGAAGCGTCTTCTTCCACCACGCGAGAGCAGATTCTGCAGCAATGCTGCCGCCCTGTCCAAATCCAAACAAATGAATTCGGATCGGGGGCCACATACACGCCTCGGTGAGATGGTCGAGCACGTTGATCATGGCCCCGATGGCGGAGGATGGGTTGGGTCGCACGATGATGTCGCCGAGGGGGTCAAAGGAGGTGTACCATTGGAAGGCTGGTTCGTACAGATATGGGATCCTGTGGACGCTATGTTTAGCATTGCTGGGTGCGTGTGCGGAAGAGATAGAACTTTACTGCTCCGGGGCACGTAATGCCAAGGCGGCGGTCTGTGGAAGATGGAGGGATCGACCGAGCTTTGCAAAGGGTGTATGGCTATCTCCTGCCAGTATGTTCAATGTACTGGGAAGCTCAGGCAGAAGGGTGCTGACCGAGGCCGTGGAGTAAGATTAGCAGATTCTCGTCTGAGCCATCGTCGCTGGGTGCATAAGAAAATACGAGTGGAATCTTGGAGGAGTCTGGAGCGGGTTTGGTACGTGGGGATGATGAGAACGTTTGCAATTGCACAACATCAGACATATGTTGCCGTGCCGTGGAAGTGACTGTCACAGTGCTGGTACGCGTAAGACAACTGAAATACACTAATACTAGTATGTAGTAACCGCGGAAAATAAAGTCATGCACTAGTTCGAACCTGAGCCACTTATGTAGTTGATACTTTGTCCGTGACGACTCCGTAATGACTTGGGTTTCGATTTCTCATTCTGAATCAGAAGTTCAGCCTGGGCGATCCCTTGACCCAACTCTACGGTGTTCCGCCGCGCTACGGGTAGAGCCTTGATGACGATTTTCCCATCCCCACCGCCACTCGCGAGAACCCGGCCATCTGAAGAGATTGCGATGCAGTGTGCGTCCTGAGAGAGCTGAATAAGAGGGAGTTGGTTGCCTGTCGACATGTCGCAACGCGTGACGGTACAGTTCGAAGAGAACGCGATAAAGTCACCAAACCTTGGTGAGACGATGGACGGGAAGTTGCTCTCCGTAATCGACCACTGCGAGATTACTGCAGTAGAAGTGGATGTGGAGGAGGATACGTCGATCAGCTTGATGACATTGTTGGACAGGATGAAAATGGACTCGTCACGATTCGACCAGAGGAGGCCAGTGTTGTAGTATGGTGTCACTTTTCCCGAAAACTCGACGAGCTTGTTCCCATTGATATCGTAAATTCGGATCAAGTCGCGAAGATAGGTGGCGGTTGCGATCTTGTCGCCTCGGGGAGAGAATTTCGCTGCCACCACCCAATAAGGGTGATTGAGCGGCCCGACCACCCTCTCACCACTCGCGACATCCCAGACAGAGACCGCTCGATTACCCGATGCACTGACGAGCCGGGTCGAGTCGGGCGAGAAATCGACGCCCGTCACGGTATGACCATCCTCGTCGTGCGTGAAGACCTCCTTGAATGACTGCGTGTCCCAGACCGTGATTTCACCCCAGCTCTTCCCCGCTGCAATCCACCCTCTGTCGCTCGAGACTCCGACACACCGGACATCCTTGGCTTTCAGAGTGGCCCACGGTTTCTGATTGTCCGACATCTTCCATACTCGGACGCCATCCTTGTCTCCGCTCACGAGATACTCCCCATTTGCGGTGAACGCCAAGGCCCGTATAGCTTGGCCACCAGTATTGATTTCGGTCGGTGTGGCGCGCTCTTGGCCAGAGTCAACTTCTGCAAAATTGTCTATCTCTTGGAACGCACCGTTCAAGTTCGCTGTCGACATGCTCAATTGACTCAAGGGACGCTCCGCAGTGGTGTAATGGAGGCCGTTAACAAGCAAGGTGCGGTTTGTGTGCGCTCCTCGCGTTGTATGCACGTTACCCCAGTTTGTTGATATGAATCAGTTGATACATGCTCGAACATCGTGTTTTCCGGCGTATCGATATCGTCCCAATCAGGCCTCCCGTCGGTCTTCTTTTGATCTTATCTTTTCCATGGACCGTCTATCTACCGTTGGACCGTATAAACAGCCTCGACCGCGTCGGTTTTGTTCCTCTTCAGCTACACAAACACCATCAAGTTGAACGCCTGCCCAGCTGCGCTCCTCCACTGGCAGGTTGACAGGCGTAGCTCCGTTGATTATAGCGGCCTCGAGTTCCCGGCGGCAAAATCAAGGCGGTCAGTGTTCCGGACATCCCCAACTAGCATAAAAAACACGAAGACGCTCACCGTGTTATGAGGTGAATCGGGCCCTGGATCTCGCGTGAATGGTGGCGATCGCTAGGGTTCGGCTTTGAGTCCACGGCGAAGACTGGTACCACAGGAGGATACCAGTAGCATTTTCATTTCCTGTCGTCCTGAAGATGCCCAGGTGTCCCAGATTTATAGGATTTCAACCGACCCAACCAGCACTGACCTAGAGCGTCTCACATATTTCAACGTTGGTACTGGTCGGATTATATGCACATTCAGACCCATTGCTGGCGAGGATAATGGCCACGATTTTCAATGGAAATGAACAATTGCAGCTTTGGTGCGTACCCGGGGGTACACTCCATCTGAACTGTGACTGACATTTAGGACTGCAGGCGTTACTTGGAGGGCACTCTCTGCGAACAGGTTTTGCCAATGATTGATGGTGGGCTAGATAACGCGCCTGGTAAAGCTCGGATTGACAGATTAACTCACGGCGTCTGTAGATACAACAGCATCCTCACATCCCACACCTAACAGGTCGGTTCCATCCCATATTTTATTGATATACCCTCACAAGTATTTCGGGCTGATGGCGGTCGTGTCGAACAAGGAGAGCAATACTGATACCCTGGCCCACGTGACTCGATTGGTAGACCCGAACGCTGGCACTGGGCTACGACAGACTCGACCTGCATATCGAAATTGATTATCCCTCTCCTGCGAGATGGAAGGACGGAGAGATGGGACACTCGATCCTTCTCTGTTGACGACAGACACCTTCTCATACGCAGGTATGGGAATGCCTATCAACCTATGCTTGTGGTCGACATTTCCGAATGGGAGCCAGGCAAGCTCGAGCGTATTATTCTACCTGGGTCCACAGCGGGAAAAGGCTACGGCAACCTTCAGAGCCTTCCACTTGATCGTGCCAATCCCCATGTTTGACATTGGGTCATGTTCCTTGAGAACACGGCCCTGGTCCGTCGCACCGTCAGATGTCTCGAACGCGGGGACGAATCAGACCCTGTCATTTTGGACTTTCCTGGAACGCGTCTTGCCCTTGAACAATGCTGAGGAGATCAGCGTACCTCTGTTCACCGCGTACGGCAAGAATGACACGCGAGTGATCATGCACGAAGCCATGACCATGTACAAAATCGTGCAAGGTTGGGCGGACAAGCACAGATGGTGTGAGGGCGAGGAACATGGTGAGTTTTTAGTCTGACTTACGTCTGTGCACGGGACTCATGTGGGTGTGTCAGTCTGGGTACAAGCAGAACGGCGTGATCGAATACGTGAAAGTACTTGAGGGGGTTCCTGCTGTCGTAGGCAGTTCAGTCTTCTACTTGTGCGTCATTCAAACGTGATTTGGACGTGTAACGAGCGCTGATCACGTCGGTCGCCTATTTTTAAACCAAATCAAATAAATTATGATGCCATACGATGCTGCTCGCACAGCTGCGCTCGCGGGAAGGAATCAGAAAGCAGGTGAATTACTGCATCGTGCTTTGGGCAAGCTTGACATCATCCGGTGTTAAACCTTGTAAAAGGGTTCACCATAACGCAAGGTGCGTGCACCGGGCGGTATCGACACCAGGATCCTGCCAGAAAGAGCCAATTTCCTCCACAAAAATGTTAAGATCGTCAGGGCTGGCGTAGAATAGGCCTTGACCGCTGTTGGTACGCGTGTTGCTATCAAGTCCACATTACTTCGTAGGGACGACTCCATGCAGACCACTCTTAAAGGAGTTGTTTTTACTTTTGTTGGTTTCATTCCTAACTAAACGTCAACCGCCTCGATGATAGCGAGGAGTCGAACTGTACCAAACAGTGGTCGTAACGAACGTAAACGATGCCCATTGCAACAAGGCGTGGTCCATCGATCTTCCGGTCAAACGCCGCGCTGTGATTCTATATCGGCTACGAGAATGGTTCGAGAAGCATAGAGTGCGCAACTGAACAAGCAGAGGTAGACTGGTAAGTCTTTGAGCACCAAGGGGTGCGGCGACGTCAGCGAACAGGTGTCTTTGCTGTGGTATCCCATTTACTGCATGGCATTCGCCTTGCTTACATGCAGTCCATAACGCAGCCGGGTTCTGCACGTATGAAGGGGGCGTGTAGGGCTGTGGGGGGAAGCCACCGATTCGTGGCCCCAGTCATGGTTGGAAAAATCCTTTTTCTGCGGTGTACACCACTTGTACAGGATGGGGCTGGCGACGATCACAACGAGATGGCCGCGATGATCTTATTTACGACAGTGTAACCGGGACATAAATCGGAGGAGACCGCTCGACCAACACGGGCTTTGGAATAGGCATGAGTAACTCGATGGGGTATGTGATTCCATTTGATAGGAGGGGTTTGGGAACATACGCCCGCCAAACCTTGCATAGAGATGACGGAATTAAGGGGATGCTTGTGTTGACATAAAAGCCTTATTTATTGAAAATCGATTTAAGATTCGCTGCGAGACTAAGAAACTCCCAGAAAATCGAATGCATCTTGACTGACCCGGGGGAGGTGTCACAAACCCGAACAGATAGAATCTCTGTTTGCTCTCGGATTGTATTTGTCAACGTAAGTCATACCATACACGCACCCGAGCGCCAGTTGCAAACGTGCCCAGCAGAGAAAGGAGTCCGAGTTCTCGGAGTAAGGGACTTCATGTGCCTGGGGTGGCCAATGGTACAATTTGACATCATGTTCACCATCAATGTATTCTGCAAAGAGGGGCGAGGATAACGTCGCTCACTACCCGCGAAAGGGGAAGCAGAATGACAATGACGCTGTCACCAGGACCGCCAGTATCGAAGGGAGACGGAGCGCCAGTTGCACGATGACGAAGTTGTGCGGTAAGTTCGGGTAGTTGTGGGTCGGACTTGGCGACGGGTTGATCGAAATTCCCACCGTCTAAACAACACCACTTGCAGGCCGCGACGCACGGTATACACGATACACCAGCATGTCGAGCAGTAACGTCGTCAACGACCCAAGAGATTCATCGCGGGAGGCAAGGCTGACTCTTCCCAAGTCTTGGAAAGTGGAGTCTGCCGGTGAGTTATTCATGTTCGTGAACGCATGACCAGCGTTGAGGACTCGAATTTTCAACTGCCTCTCATTGCTTTATAGATGCAATAGAATCGATGGGGATGTTCTTTGCTGGGATGGTGATGGTGACAAGAAATAGGTACGCTGATATTGCCGCAGCTTGCTGGATACCTTTGCTCACCCCTCGAATCTCGATGCATCGTGTCTCAAATGACCGGTCCGCGGTTCGTTTTGGATACATGAACGTGTAGATACCTCGCATGGCCTGTTCTCATTCTTGCCATTAACGGTGTCATGAATCAACACCCACTGCGCGCCAAGGAAGGCGGAAGTATGCCATGGGCCACCCTCATGTGAGTTCCTGGCGTTGTTCTCCGCAAAGTAACTCCACAGCCGGATCATGGATTTCCATTAAGACTATTCGTGAATTTTTGTTCCATTGGTGCGCTAATCAAAGTCCACGCTACACGTCATAGTCGACTGTTCCTTTTATTATTACGACGTCCTCGAACCACACGGGCGCTCCCCCATTGTATCGTTTTGGGAACTGCCAAATCGTGGAACCCCATTGTGGGATGGACGTCATCGGGTGCGCGACACATGTTTAGGAGCCTTCCTGTGCAGATCCTAATTGGTCGGGGGTGTGGTGACACAGCTTCACCATCTGCGCCCTGCGTGTTTCTTGTTTCCGTTCACCGGCGGGACGTGCGACGGAGTTTATGCTGACCACGTCTGTTCTCGCAGGATGGCGCTATTTGCCCTCGTCATCTCACATGCGCCGCTTTTCACGCTCACCGATCCGACCACAGGAGCAATACGGTTTTCATAGAGAGAAGGGCCTCGTGTTGTTGTAGATTTGGATAGGTATAAATACTGGATGAGGATGTAAATTCTCGTGAACTATAGTTAACCCTGATTTTGGTCACGTGCGAGGTGGGTGAGGACAAGATGTACGTTTGTTTCGAGTTTCTGATCGTCATCGTGGTCGTCGTGCAGCATGTCGACCACGCCCGCAACACCGCCATACAACCCCACAACATCCTCCACCTCAACATGTAGTCCGCTTCGTCCGACCCCCTCCTGCTCATCGTCCTCCTCGTCCTCAACGGTGCCCTTTCCACGCGCGACCGCTTTTAGCCCTATTCCGTTCACCTCCAGACCACCCCGACCGTCCCCGGGTCCCTCCAACATCCATTCTGGATCAGAATCCCCCTTTGAGCCCAGACCCACTCCGTCCTCACCCTCCCAGAATCTCTTCGACTTCGACTTGCTCACCCTCGGCGCGCTGGATACCCCGACCAAACGCCAGGCGCATCGTCTCACCCTCGACCTTGATTTCAACACCTCTTGGACTCTAGACGTGCCCACTTCTGCTTCTTCTGCCATGTCCTACGTGACTGCCCCTACATCCGGAGTTTCCCCCCCTCCCAGTCCTGGCGATGACGATGTGTTCCGGGCACAGTACCTCTCTGTGGCCGAGACCCCTTCTAGACCAAACACGGAGTTCTCGTTTACCTTTACTTCCTTTCCGGAGCCCGATCATGCAGGACCCTCTTCGCAGTCGAATGGCGCCCACCCGGACGGTAGCAGATCGTTCGCCGCGGACTCTGATCTCACTCTGCTGTTATACCCAAAGCTTGGTGTGGGTTTTGCGCAAGAAGATGCTGTCTCACATGGGTTTACTGAACAGCGATATCTCCGCTCCGCTGTACCTACGCCGTACTATACCGCCCACTCTACTCCAGAACCAGAGCTTGTCGATGACAGGCCAAAGGCTGGACCATCCCGTCTACCAGTTCTCAACACCAACTTGTCGGGATCACCCATTCCGGCTTCTCGTAAGCCGACCCCTCCCATTCATCTATCGGAAACCACACCATCACTACTACGCGTATCGGTGTCTGGACGCCCACCGTCACCCACACCCACAGCAGACTTTTCTATGATCTCCGCCCCCAGCAGTCCAACGTTCTACCAGTATACCTCCCAGCAGCAGGCCGACGACGTTGACACGGACCCATTCCGTTTCCCCAACTTTCGTGGCAGCTCGACATTGCCATTTCTCCGTTCCAACTCAACCTCACTTGCGGGTCCATTCCATTTCGCTGCAAACGGGCGAACACAGAGCATGAGTGCCAGCATGGGCTTAGGGCCCGCCATGGGCAAGCCCAGGCGCACGAGGCCTGGAATATCCCGCCTTTGGGAGTCGATTGCTTCTCCTGCCAAGGGTTCTCCCCAGCCCTCTTCCGTGCATCAGGATGCCCACCTCTCACCAATTCCCGCCGCTCGTACGAAATCGAGTCCAATGCCCGGTTTTTCTGTTGTCCGGAGTAAAACATCACCAATGATAGGTGTTGGGCGGAAGCTCAAAGAAAAGCGTCGCATAAAACGCGTCAGGCGGGGTGCGCTTGAGGTGGATACTGACGTAGATTATGGTGCCCTCGATCCACTGGATGGAGAGGAGGGTGAATTGGTTGGTTGTACGTGTGCCGGATGGGGAGATGGTGCGTGTGTGTGCGGATATGGATATTGGGGTGACCACAATTGTGGGCACGAACTTACCCAGGAGCCAGAATGCATCGATGAAGGAGGTCAGGCAAATCGTCCAACGATCTTGGCATCACCGTCAATGCTGACACAGCCGTTTTCTTGACACAGTTCCAAAGATCCCGACACCCCTTACCCGGCTACCCCCCGAGTTATTTCTCCAGGTTCTTTCCTACCTACCACTATGCAGCGTCCTCGCTGTCTCCGCGACTTGCAGGGCATGGCGTTCCCTTGCCCTCGACAATGGCGTCTGGTGGGGTCTATGGAAAGCACGAGAAGGCGTTCCTCGTATACCCAATCCTACCTCCGGACAAAGATCAGACCTTTGTCGCCGTACCAAAGACCCCTTTGGAGGTTTTGGACGCCGATATCGCGGTATCAAAGACGAAGGTATCCACGGTCTGTCAATACCTGCCACCGAGCACGAGCACGATGGCGAACAGTGGGACGAGCCGAGAGGATGGGCCATCAACTTCGATCGCGCTAATATGAGACTCAAGGAGACTGCAAGGCTTGGTTACGGGGGTGCAGGTAAAGGGGTGTTCGTATACCCTTTTGAGACACCTCGAGAAGATGGAGGAGATAAAGATGAGCACGAGGTTGAGAAGCGAGAAGCACCACTGCCGGCGGGGCCGCAACCAATATCAAGACAAGCCCCGCTCATGCTCGACTGGTATAGCCTGTACCGTGGTCGGTCAGTCCTTGAGCAACGGTGGCGGGATCCCGAAGGTGAACCTCGGGTTCTCAGAATCGATGGCCACAAAGACAGGTAGGATATCGAATCCTCGCCTTTGCCATGACTTAACTCTCGTCAAAAGTGTTTATTGCCTTGACTTTGATTCGTCACGTATCATCTCGGGTTCACGAGACCGCACGATCAAAGTGTGGTGCATCAAGACCGGCAAGTGTGTTGCTTCCTTTGAGGGCCACACAGGGAGTGTCCTGTGCCTCAAATTTGAACGCGACTGGGATCTGGGAAGCGACGGTGTCTGCCGTGGCTTCATGGTCAGCGGAAGCAGCGATTGCACGGTGTGTGTCTGGGATCTCGTCTCCACACCTGTAGGTCCTGGGGAAAACATTGCCTCTGCAAGTGCCAGTAGACCAGGAAAGTCGAGGGTGTATTACGCGGCTGCGGCCGCTGGGAGCTTTGGCCCGCCCAGAAAGATATCTGCGGAGCTACGCAAAGTTCTCCGAGGACATTCGGGAGGTGTACTGGATTTGCGAATGGATGAAAATTGGATCGTCTCATGGTGAGTTCCTTCCGCGAACGTCGGACCGACATTACGCATATTCGACAAAGTTCCAAAGACGCTTTGATGCACGTTTACGACCGGAAGACGTTGACTTTGCACACGGTCTTACGTGGACACGAAGGTCCGGTGAATGCCGTCGGATTGGAGAACGGCCGCCTCGTAAGCGCAAGTGGCGATGGGAAGATGATGCTATGGGATGTTGAAACAGGTGAACGCATCCGGGTATTTGAAGGACACGAGAAGGGATTAGCTTGTATCGAATTCAAGGTACATCCGCATCTAGTCATATTAAATTTGCTCATCGTGTTACAGGACGGCCTCATCCTGAGCGGATCTAACGATTGCACGATTAAACTGTGGCGGGCCGCGACCGGTGAGTGCCTGCACACGTTTGCGGGACACACCCTCCTTGTCAGGGCCCTTTGTTTCGACCCGAGAACGGGTTATATCGTGAGTACGAGCTATGATAAAAGCGTCAGAGTCTGGGAATGGCACGGAGAAGCGGTGGAGGACAATATCTCTCAGCCTGGAGGCGAACAACCTTACCGAAAATCTAAAGGTGTCGGTCGATTGGTAAGGGAGTTTAGGAACCTCCACGCCAGTCACATTTTCGACGTCAAATTCGACGTTGGTAAGATCGTCAGGTAAAGGCTTTTCCCCGGGTTCGACGTCCTATTGGCGTGAAAAGCTGACATGATGTTTTTCGTCAGCACATCACATGACCAAAAGATTGTGGTCCTGGATTTCTCGTACGGAATCGAGGGCGCCGAGTTGTTCGCGTGAGGTGCGGTCTTGTTTCTCTTTCCGGGAACTGGGCGAGGCGCCCACACTTGTGAGAACCCAACGCTCGGGAGCGGCGGAGCCGCCCGATTGCCGGGGACGTCTATCACAAGGTCTACTGTCCATGATAGGACCCCTCTCTTTTTCCCTTTTTCATTTTCATTCTTTTTTTTTGATTGGGCATCTGGGACCTTTTGATTCCCCCCATTTTCATATTTATTCATTCACCCATCATGCTTTTGTTGTTTTCGGATTCTTGTGTGCACAATCATACCATCCTGGCATTTTTCTCTCTACCTGCTCTCCTTGTTTTACATAGTTGTACCATGTAATCGTAGGTTCCCTACGCCAACACTTCAGTCTTGACAGCATGACCCTAGCGACACGAGGCAACATTCACTCAGCTCCGCGAGCAGTTAGGTAACGGAAGGCTGCCAGAGGATGGAGCTAGCGGCAAGGAGAGTGACTCGGTCCAACGCTTGTACTTACGCGAAGGTACCAACACCGGTCGAACCATGATGTTAAGACAACACGGTTGGAAAGGACATCGGCATCGCTACATCGACCTGTGAACGGGATGCATGACATAAATGACAACTGATTCCTTGCTGAACGTGAATTGTACAATGTAAACTATTGCGTGGTACAAAGAAAATGCAGTGCATGAAAGGGATGAAATACAATAGATAGACGGTGCAGCAATGCGTGTATGGATCGATGAGGGATGAGATGTGGATACAAAACAGCGACAGAATGCGGACGTTAAAAAGGACGTGAAGTCGACATACGGATCGGTCTGTGATACTTGTATGTGTTGACAATGAAAATGCGAACCCGAGCCAAAAAAAAAACCCCCAGGAGATCAGCCGCTATAGCTGCTACCGCGAGCGTGTTTCTTGACGTTGACGCTGATACGACGGGCATGGCCTACCCGATGGTTTTTGGGAGGTTCGTAAGGAAATTCTTGAGTCATTGGATGGGCTTGAGTGATGGCCTCGAGCGTGTCTACAACGCGGGTCGGGCTCAGATCCCTGGTGAGCACCGGCCCAGACGGGAGAGAAAGTGGCAGGATATAGTGGTCCTCGAGTTGGAGGGCGGCGGGGGGTTCACTCGAAGTCATCAGCTCTGGGGAAAATGGGCTAAAACGCGTCTGCGATGGATGATGGGCGTCCACGACTGGATTAGAGAACGTATCGTGGTGGCTGGCAGGCAGGGGAGCGGTAAGGTACGGATATACAGGAACCATTGAATGGGTATACGGAGTTGAGTGGACAGAAATCGGATATACTACCGGCGCACGCGCGGGGACGGCAGGCACCTGCGTCGGAAAGTAGGTCGTACCGTTGACTTGGTACGCTCCCACAGGGAAAGTTACCCGAGCATCGGCTGGCGATGCGGCATCGTTTGGTATTGTGGCTCGCGCCGGCTGATAAACGTTGTGTTCTACAGTAGGGATCGGAGCAGATACAGGCACGGTATTCGTCGCGGGTACAGTGGGACAATGAGACTGGTAAGGCTGTAACGGGTAACCGGGCCAACACACGGGCTGTTGATCAGCGAGGCCATTACGAGTGGCGGTATTCAAAGCAAGCTGGTGCAAGAACGGAACTGATTGCACCCGTTCGGGTTCTGTCTCTTGAGGAGGCTCCAAACCCATCTGACCGGTGACCGATGGGGATTGCATTCTCATCAGAACGCCACCTCTGATGGCTCGTACTTGATCTTTGTGATCGGCTTCCGACGGGGAAACCTGTTCCCCCTCGTGAACGGCCTCAATAGGTAATGCAGCCACATCATGCTGACTATCAAGTGGTGCATCAGAAATCCACGCACAGCGTAGTGGGACATATATGGAAAAATAACCTACAGTCTGCACTGTGCATCGTTGGGGCACCGACCCCCTGTCCGAGTGAAATAACGGCACGAGTACGGTGGTTGCTCCCTGCTTCGTCTGCTCCGTGAGACTTGCTCCGACGATGTACAGTCGGATGCTGATAGAAGGAGAGAGATCGTCGGGGACGGGTCCTCGTCCACGAGCTTTGGTCCTTGGTGCCTCGGTGGCGAGTGCTGCCGTAGCATCTTGTTCATAGCCGCCTGCTGGTTTGAGATCGCAACGATGTGTGGCAAGAGTGCGCTCCAGCACATCAGGCTCTGTGCAAATGAAGCCGAGAGAGGGTCGATTGGCGGTGCAGGATGGATGAAGCTACACTTTTGACCGTACGGGCAGCTCCCGTTGGCAATGTGACGACACAGCTTTGCTTTGTGGATCGTTAGGACGTCGCCCCGATAACAACGAGAGAGACTCACTACGATACCTTGGGTGGTGTGACGATAACACGGTCATCGTGCTCGATAAGAAAGACTGCAGAAACACAAAAAGCTGGAAACACGCAGAGAGCGAGCGTCGAGCGATGGGACGTGTCAGGAGTGAAAAGGATGAGATGGATAACACGTCGTGAACGGACAGACAAACGGCTTTTAAGAGATGAGAGATGTGGTCCACACGTGTGCAGCACGCGATTATCCCGACCATCCAGCATCGTCACAACCCCTTGGCGTCCAAGCGTGTTCAATGGACGCGACCATCGTAGTGTGGACGTTGGACAAAGCGCCCTTGTCAATGTGGTGGACCATACACCGATCGTGACGACATTCGCTTTGTATCGTTGTCAAACGTTGCTAGTCGACAGAGCAACGAAGGGTGGTGGTGACACTGGGCGCTCAATTGAAGGGTCGACTTGGATTTTTTTTTATTTTTTTTTTCTGCAATGACCATTCCTCCAAGTGGACCGAACGGTCGAGTCCGAGTCGGCGGACAAACCCATCACATTGCATTACATAACCAACATTGTAGGGTCAGTGGGAAGAGTTCAATGGCCGCGGTCTCACCAAAACACAATTAACCTCGCCCAGGAAAAAATGACCCGGTAAACCCAACCCACCCCACTCCTTGAATCCAACCACTTTTTTTTCACTCCCAGGCGTTCCCAGTTCCACACCCACAAGTCCACCCCCGTCAGCCCTAGCCAATCGGGTAGAACCTAACGTCATCCTGTGATTTTCACAAGGTAGGATGGTGTATTGATGCGAACCTCGCCAATACAAAATAGCGGCAGGGGGATACAGCGGTCCAGATACAGGCTGATGACACGAGCAAAGCAGAGCAATGTGAATAGCGACGACAGAGCGTGACGGAGAGAAAAAAAAAAAGTTGGTTGTCCGTGGTTATGCCCGTTGCAAATGAAAACGGAGAGTAAGAGCGATGCAAAGCAGCGCCGCGCGTCGATTACGGTTACCCATATCAAGGCTTGCAAATAATTTCAGAGCCTTCTCCCGGGTATATGTATGAATACCGACACCACGGCCAGCGCCAAATGAGAAAAAAAAAGTTTATAAAGGCAGTGTCATCGTCTGCGACATCAAAGAGGCGTTGTGTCCACTTGGATCGACCATGTGATGTGTTCGTTTCCGTGGTGGCAGTCCTCCTGCGACATCGTGCAAGACTGGCGTATCCCCCCCAAAAGAGTCAAATTATTTCCACCAGTCCATGACAACACACATACGCTGGATATCAACCTGTCCACCCTGCTCCCAGCTCCGCGAGTGCTTGCGCTCTGGCTTGAAGGAGTCGCTTGATGATCGTATCTACGCTGTAAACTTAGGTCCAACAAGACGGCAACACAGTTTTCCCTACCTCCGATTGAGGTATTGCCTCCAGCCCTCCTGCGTACGAGCTCGACACGTCCGTTTGCCGCCAGTCCAGCGACCTAGGGCTGTTGTGGGTCACCATGTCAACCGAGGCCCTGCGTTCCGCAAGGTGGTGTGACGAATACTGCCAAAACATGCATGTTAACCGGCCCACCCCATCCGATGAATGCACAATCTTACGTCTTGCTGATTGTGTTGCGCGTGTTGTGGGTGTTGGGAATTTCCAACGTCCTCTTGAGGTAACGAGGCATGGCGTGCATATTCTTTGTGTCGTGGACATCGTGTGAGAACCTCGGAAAGGGGGTGTCCAAAATGCCTATCTTACGTACCAACCGTCGTCTGTGTTCGTGAGAGTAGCGCAGACACTGATCAAACCTTTTAGTGAACATATCCTCCCTCCCTGCGACCAGGCACTTACTCAATTCGTCACGGTGTTGTTCGGCAAGAACGACTTCCCGCCTAGCGCGAACTTCCGCTTCCAGACAGGCGGTATACCTCTGGAACGCGTCCTGCGTCTGTGACTGCGCTCGCGACAACGTGGCTCTGGCTTCCTGCAGAAATTGACCTGCACCAACAGTCAAATCCCACTCCATACCACACGAGGTGTCCTATCCTCTGACCTGATGCTTGTGCTTCTTGTATCAGCTGCTCGAACGTCGCCGTCGAAGGCGATGTCGGCGGCCTGATCAGATGAGGGCGATGCGATGTTCCTGGTGAAGGCGCATAATTAGGACTTGAGACACTGGATACGCTCTCTGGCAGCGACGCATTTTTTTTTTCGCTCGGTTCACTAGATTCGTCGCGATGAGCAAAGGGGAATGTGACCTACCTGGTTGTAAACGTGCCATCTGGTCGACTAATCCAGGGGGAGGATACCCTGGGTCAGATAATTCAGGCGTGGATACTTCCATCGATTCTTCTATATGAGGCTGCGCATTCGGCCCGAGGTGGCGCAGTCGAGGATTGTGAGGGATGCCCGCATTATGCCGCTCAATGAATTTTCGCAGAAACGTCAGGTCGATATCGTCAGGCATGACGTATGGCGGCCCTTGGATGTCGCCTTTTTGCATGAGCACTTCGAGATGGGACATAGTTTTGTCTTTGAGCTGCTGTAGCCACTCGTGCAGCTCCATATGATCCTGGTCCGCACGCGCATCACTGCCAGCGCCAACGCATCGGAGCAAGGGAAAAAGCAACAGGCACACGAGGCACAATCACGTCAACGACAAAGAACCAAACGGGAAAAAAATAGAGGCGATGTAAAGGACTCACTAGTCTTGACGTCGCCGTGCTTTTCTCCAATACGTTTTCGTGAGTTTGAGCGCACGATTCACCTCGTTGTCGAGCGTGCGATACCATTCGCTCGAGCGCCGGTTCAGTTTGACGGACAGCACGCCTGGCTGGACTCGTAACTGTAGTACGCAACGGCCGTCCTGGTCGGGAGGTCCCAACGCACCCTTTTGACCTTGATTGCCGCGAGTAGCGCCTCTCGAAACATTGCCCAACTCAGGCCAGGGAAGGTCGTCCGGTGTTTGCATCGATGCGCGCTTAAAGATCTAGAGGAAGAATGTCGGATTCGTCGGCCTTGGCTAGGCAAGCTCAGGTTGGGGAACAAGGTTCGAATGGAAGGGGAGGGTATAGCCAATGCAAAGAAACTAGAGAATTACGGAGACGTCAAGGAGGATAATAACAGCAGGGGTGGAGTTAAAACTCCTGTAAGATAATCACCCAACGTTCTTATAATCGGCATTGTACAAGGTGCATTCGGGTTGACTGCACCGGGCTCGCCTTAGCGATGCCGCATTCACTTGGGGGCACCGCCTCTGAATCAAACAGGGTATCAGGACCCCCCTTGGCCGGATGACATGTCAACAAAACTCGTGGCCCCCCCTTCAGATCTGGAGGATTTCTGACACCCTTTTAGACAGGCACTGGGGAACAAGTTGGTTGCAAGGGTGGGCAAGATCCTGGATTGTCGGTGCAAAGCTGAAAATGGACAAGCTCTCACGATTATATATCACTCATGACACTGATCGCTCACGCTCCAAATGCACTAATTCCAAACCTATTATTGCAATCGTAGAGGCGCGGAATTGAATGTTCATGCACAACTCAATAGTCCGGTCGTCGTGATGTGAACGAAGCTAAGCATCATTGACAGTCACTCCGGCGACCCGCTGTGCTTTGCACGGCTGTTCGTTGGCGCTCGAGACGTTACCTTCCCGTCATGCCGAAAAATCGACGCCCTGTGCAAGAGGCGCGGCGTCGGAAAAGTTGATGGTGCACGCACTCCAGCGCACATATTGCTTCCATGCGTCACCGCCGGACTCGCGGCCCCTGGAAAATCGTAAACCTCCGATGGCGATTGATTCAGCCGGGAACTTACCACCCAGTGCTCTACGGCAGTCATATCAGAAGACGGACGTTGGTTGCAATGTGAAATACAAACCTTGTTACCTCCAAATGCGGCACCAATCTCAGCTCCGCTAGTCCCGACGTTGACCTGAGTACGAGAGTCAGAAAGTCTCACCCCTCGTAATCAAACCGGAAAACAGACATTAACGATCCCAGTGTCGGAGCCTTGTGGGCCAATCCACTTCCCAAGGTTGCGCAGATCCCGCGTCCATAAACTACTAGATAAGCCTTGCGGAACGGCGTTGTTCCAATCAATCGCCTGTTCCAGTTCGTCAAAAACAGCGACATTTAACACGGGCGCAAACGTCTCAGTGTTCCAAATGGTGTCTGTTGGATCTACGGATTTGGGAATCGCAATGGTGGGCTGTACAAAGTTCCCCTGGCGAAGACCTTCTTGGTCATATCGCCGTCCACCTGTCAATATTTGGGCGCCCTTAACTCGAAGCCGCTCAATAGCATCGGAGTATATTCCGACTGCGGCATTAGTGTGCAAGGGGCCAAGCAGCGTGCTTCCGACCAGAGGGTCCCCAACCCTCACCGTAGCATAGAGTTTCTGGAGTGCGTCCAGGAAACGCGATGCGATATCACGATGGAGGTACAATCTCCTTGTTGATGTGCACCGTTGCCCGGCTGTGCCCACGGCACCAAAGAAGACCGCAGGTACAGCCATGGACAAATCTGCATCAGGCATGATGATTGAAGCTGTTGGTAAATATAAGCCAAAAGAAGAAACAGGTATCTCGGGTCTATCACGATGAACCCTATTGGAAAGCATACCATTATTTCCTCCCAACTCTAGAATTGATTTTCCAAAACGAGACTGAACAGCTTTGCCGACCACGCGACCAACAGCTTCACTCCCGGTGAAAGATACTAGAATTGGTACTGTCAGGATTGGTCAAGCGGGATATTGCGGACACCTGCCTAATGGGATATGTGCGCTATTGACGACGGCCTCGCCAAGGTCCCTACCTCCAGTAAGAAGGGTAGAGACCGCACCTGGTATTCCATTGCGTTCTAATACGTCAGCAATAATCTTTGTTACGGCGATGGCACATAGGGGTGTTGTAGGCGAGGGTTTCCACACGTTCGCATTTCCAGCTGCAAAAGAGAGCGAGAAGTTCCTGACGAGTCAGGAATAGTAAGTCCCGATTAATTATGCGGGCAAGGGTCAGGGTAGTGGGCTCAAACACGTACCAACCGTATACCGCGACAGGGAAGTTGAACGCAGTTAAGACACCAACGACACCGAGAGGGTTCGGTACTACATGTGAAACGGAGTGAACAACAGAGAAGCTACCAAAGGGGAAAAATGCAATTGAAAGAACCCACCTTCTAGAATGGTGTGACCAGGGCGTTCCGACGCGACGACCCTGCCATTCATCATTCGTGACAGGCCAGTGGCATAATCACACTACAATACAATGAGTCAGCGAAGGCGCGAAGCAGTAAACGTGTACCGCGTACGACATCGACAAACTCCTGCACTTCGCCAACGCCTTCGGTCTTGATTTTACCCATTTCGAGGGAGACGAGTGCACCGAGTGCATCGCGCTAACAGAATCCGAGTGTGAGGGACGGGACATGTTTTCGATGGGGGGCGTTACCTTTGCGGCGAGCGATTCGCGGATCTGTCTCAGGACCTCACCACGTCGAGGGGCGGGTAAACTCCTAAGAAAGATATAAGCCTCCCTGGACTTGTCCAACGCCTGATGCAGCTCGGATGGGGAGGCCTGGTCGAAAATGGAATGAGGCGAGCGGCGGTGATAATGAAATGAGGAAAGTATACCGAGCGAACACGTGCCAGGACTTCGCCGGTAGTTGGACAAACGCTCTCGAGAATGTCACCCGTTCCGCCCCATGCGCCATCATAGACACCGGGTAGTTCTGTTGCAAAGGGGATGTCCAACGCGCCGAGAATAGTGGACGCCCTTGCCGAGAGATGGCGCACAGTTGTGAGACTGCGAACGGCACGGAAAGTGTTTCGTGACAGCATCAATGTGGTTTGAGAAAAGAGATTAGCCAGTGAAGCAGACTGCCAGGCAGGTAGTACCGTACTACTCACACCGACCCTATTGCATGATCCGATCCAGGTGTACAGCCACAAATTTTAAGGTGACCGGGGTCACATCTCAAATCTTTTTGACAGATCTTCGTTGCGATGATGCGGAATCTATATCTTACAGGGGCAACAATGCGTGGAAAGGACGGAAAACAAATATTCCCTCTCTCTCTCACAAACCAGTGCCTGGTTCGTCTCCCCCTACGTGCGTTGCTTGGACTATCTGCACTCGGTATCATCTCCCATTCAAGTTTGTTATCGCATACAGTCAGTCACGTCTCACCTCTGTTCAGTCTGCCGCGACCCTTTTGATGGGAAACGCCGTCTTGATATACTGCACACCGGTCCGAAGTTGTGGTGTGACCTTCCTCATACAGGGTCACGGTGACGGTATCGCACAGGGTGCATCATTTCACTGTGGGTGTCCACGCAACGATCGGTGAGAACGCTCGATGATCGGTAGTTTTAGCCCTGCTCTTTGCCTGCCTCCATTGCAGCGCCAGTAACAACCTCTTGCGCTCATTGCATCAACTCGACGACTCGCTCTCTCCAAACACTTCATCCCAGCCCGTTTCCACGCGCATATACTCACCTAATTAGCGTGGATGCGCAAGAGAACCAAAAATAAATGTGCGTGTTCTGACAGTCCTCAAGTGTTACCACGTCCCAGGCGAAATTGGTCAATTCTAACGACGCGGGAAGTAACCTTAGCTTTTGGCTCAGCGAATCCCATGTGCTGTGTACGGGCGTGCTGCAAGAAATATTGTTTTGGTGGGTTAATAGCTGAGAAAGACATAACCCGACTCCATGGGGTTAACAGCGTTCCCCCGCACCTTTCGGGAATCTCGTCCACGGATTAGACCCCCCGTCTGCGCGCGCTTCTATCGGTTACCATCGGCCTATACTACCCAGCCACCCATCGCTGTTTCACTTCGTGGGTCGACAGTACTCGTCGTCCTCACATCTCTCCTACCGCGCGGCTGTACGCTGCTTCTGCCCGTAGTCCCCCAAGGAATCGATCTTGCGTCGGTGCCGTTATCCTATATTCACCGGGGGGTGTGGAACAAAGCCAGAAAGAGGGACATTGTTTACTTTTGGGATCCTTAATGGGAATGCCTTTGATGTGGTAACGACTTTCTCGTGACAATGAGTACGTATCTATGTGTTCCCAAAGAGCGTTGAGCACATGGTCATGTTGCAGCCAAGCTCTTCTTCCCGCATATCTCCAAGAAGCATGACTCTTCATAGGTTCTTTGCACGAATCACGATTTCGAACCATCCTGGGGTCCAGATCGCCCAACGCGGCGAGATCCGAACACAGAACTCTGTAATGCTGGGCACTTTGGTAATAGGTGCTGACGCGGAGGAGGCACGAAAAACTTAATCTGCTATTCACAATTCTTGCATTCAAGGTGAGCAACCAACAAGGGCCTATAGACCAGAGAAAAAGGACGGTTCGGCATCAATCTCATTCCTGCCTTTCTTTTTCCTTCCTGCTAACGAATCCTTTCCCCCCTTCTTTCTTTTCTTTTCCGTCTCCTTGGGCGTATCCGAGTCCTCCGATTGGTCCCCTGGGTCGGGCTGCATTGCCAAGCGTTCGGTCTCCTTGTCTGAATGGGCTGCCTCCTCGTCCTGCACGGGCGTACCAAGCTCTTGCTCGTCATCGCAATTTTCATCTTCAAAAACGTCTTTGAGATCCGTCATTTTGAGCGTATCTTCATGCCCTGCACTGCCTATCCATCTTCCTTCACCGTTTTGGTCAACTACGATCCTCTCGATAGGGAAAGAGCCGTGATCTGCAACGACGCCAAGGAGTTTGGTAGGGAACAGCTGCACAGCACGAAGGAGTCCGTCCGACGACCCCGTTAGTATAGTGGAGTGGGAAGAGGGGTACGATGACGGTAATGAACAGAGTGCATCAATGGATTGCGGGTGTCTATATTGGTGGGTAATTAAGAGGACGCCACATGAAGTTTTTCAGGGGTTGTGAACCTCACCCGGGAACTCTGTCTACACAATCGCCCCATCCTTGACTGCGGTTGAATACCGACAGAATTCCTAATTGAGTGCCGACGATGACCTTTGCCCCGCTACATGTACGCCCGTAAGTATCACGGATAACACTGGAAAGAGGAATGTACCTTCGTATGGCAACGATGGAGAGCAACTCGTCTTCTTGATCCTCGGACCGGGCAAGCGGCTCGGTCCTTTTTCCGCGTACGTCCATCACCGAGAGTGTACCATCTGCGCTTCAGAAAGGACAAAAATGAAAGGAATGATCTCGAGGGCACGGTTGAATAATGTACCTTGTGGCTACGAGCTGCTTTTTGTCGCCAAGCCATAAAAAGTCGGATATGAAATCAAAATGATGGGTATACCGACATATTTCCTGTGGTGTTCGCGGGTCCCAAAGCTGATGTGGTAGATGAGCGTGTACAATGGGCGGTGACGCGAAGAGAGACAGACCTTGATCACACCGTCGTCGTCGCCGGTGCAAAACAAGTGGGAGAAAAGATATTTCATGCGGTTCACAGGTGAGCTACTCAGGCACTGACGATGTCAGGGGGCCGGGCGTTGTGAGGGTGATGTACTTACTCGTGTGCATCTTTGCGGGTGTCAGATAGTGTGCCTGTGGATGTGTCGATGGTGCTAGGTGGTGTCGGGATTGGAATCACCCGATCAACGGGAGTAAACGTACAAAATAGACCTGGCCTTTCCTGCGGCGAAGAGGTGGGCACCGTCTTGGTCCGTTGCGAGGCACCGGCAGGAGCGCTTGGAGGGTCTGAGTGAGAAGGCCTGTTGGTGCTGGCCTTGTTCGTCGTATCGGAACGCTTTTAGAGAGCCGTTGAGCAGGCCGGTGTAGACGGTGGTGTTTGTGGGATGAAAAGCAAGGTCGAAAATCTGTGAGCCGACCAAGATGTCTGGCATTGATATTTGATGGTAACTTGTAAGCGGTGTGGCAGCTGTGCAAGTGTGTGAGCGCGTGTCAAGTGAACCCGTTCACTTTTCGTCTCTCTCTCTACATCCAATGGGCGTTTCTTGACCGATGTGTCCAATCTCTTTCTGCTTCTTCCTTCTCTTCTTCCTCACTATCGTCCTTGCCCATGCTGTCGCTCCCCACCGCGACCTCAGACCCAGGCTACTCAACAGCGCTCATCCATGGGCACGCACCGCTTCGAAACATACCCTCGGCGACGATGCGGACGACATAACGCTCGTTGACCTCGTCCTCGTCGCATCCATCGACGGCAGTTTTCACGCTGTCAACCGCACCTCCGGTCAACGGATATGGTCCATGTCCGCAGCAGCCACGGATATCCCCTCCAGTCTCGCCCCACTTGTCCGCACAAAGCACGCTACCACAGATTACGACCTCACCGACGACGACGACCCCCATCAGGAGCTCTACATTATTGAGCCCCAGACTGGCGATATATATGTGATGGCGACCCCTACGAGTCCGTTGCAGCCACTCTCCGTGTCTATGTCCCAGCTCGTCGAATTGTCCCCGTTCAAGTTCGACAAAGAGGATGATGAACGTGTGTTTGTGGGCAAGAAGGAGACCTCGCTCCTGGCCATCGAGTTGGAAACGGGAAAGGTCAAGACGATTAATGCCGAATGTCCCTGGAACCCTTTTGAAGACCTCAAAGGAAAGGACGAGATAGACTTGGATGAGCTGGAGGGCTATCTGCCCAGGGACGATGAACCCGTCCCTACAGAGGTCTTCCTCGGCCGTACAGGTGAGCTCTCCAAATGAGATCGAGCAGCCCAGGTTCAGAACTCGGTCAAAAAGATTACAACGTCGCCATCTACTCTCGCTCCGCGTCCGGACGTAGGCTACCAATTCACAACCTCTCGTTTTCGTCTTACGGTCCCAACATGCAGGACAATGCTGTCCAAGCTACCTACCGGCACACTCCGGACAACATCTACATTGAGTCCCTGCCAAACGGCCAAATCATGTCATTTAAAGCACGAGACATCAATTCACGAGACCCATATACCCGTCAACCTCAAATTTTGTGGGCTCTAACTTTTGACAGCCCTGTGTAAGCGTTTATTTTGGTGCCTTGCAACGCAGCCCCTGAATTTCTCGCACGATGGCTTGGCCTCTTCTCTAGCGTTGCAATATTTGATGTTCTATCAAGCTCTAGACGACCCGGACCTTTTGTGCTCATGCAACCTCGACCGCCCATCTCAGATGTACTGCAGGGCTTCGACGAGAAAGCTGCGCGTTCGATCTACGATCCCGACACGGCTTATGTGGGTCTCGTGGAAGAGACGGGTTCGCTGTTCGTCATGGGTAATGACCATTTCCCGTTGATCGCTTTCGGAGACACCGAATACAGCGTTAACGCCCGTGCCATCGACCCCCCACCCTCTGCCGAGCCCCGTACTGATCTTCCGGATAGGCTTGATGCTATCACGAAGCGTCGCAAACTCAGAGAGTTATGTGCGCAATCACCCTTTGACGCACGTTGCCTGACTGGAAAACGTCCTCTGGATGCATCTTCCCTCAATTCAAGGCAGCTTCCTGGCGTCCCTTCCGTCGAGCTTCCCCCCGAGACAGATTTTGCCCGGAACAATGACAATGTCATTGGTTCGGTAGATTCCCTCCCAGATATCCCTGATACCACCAATAATCTGTCTACGGCCGTACCCTGGACATCTGTTGCGAATGTGATAGGGGAAAGTTTCAGCATCTCTACCGCATTTGGTGCCGCCGCCCTTGCCATGGTGTTTGGTTCCATCTTTCTTTTCAGAGGCAAGATTTTCCCAGGAAAACTATACCCCCAAACCACTGTCCCCACGTCAGAGCCTCAGAACGCACCAGTTCTGTCCGCCGATCGTTCTGAGCGTGTTGTAATACAGGTGTCACCGGCGCTCGCATCGGCACCCGACGGGGAAAGTCATGATATGACAATTCACTCACCACTTTCATTACCGTTAGCCGTCGGGACATCTCCGCCGACCTCTGTCCCTGTTTCATCAGACCCTGAAGTTCACTTGACGGATTCGCCCACAATCGCGAAGGAGGTCTTGGACCCACTTGAGGTGCTTCCCGCTGACGAAATCGAGGAGAGCGAGCGAGAAGGGGACGTTACGGATACACCGTTCAAGAAACGAAAGAGAAGAGGGCGAAGAGGGAAGGGGGGCAAAGGAAAGAATTCCACAGCTGCCGGTACTGTGGATGATATCGAGGACACTCAAGGCGTCGCTAGCTCCAAGACTGATGGTAATGGGAGTCCAAGTGAGGAGACCACGAAGCATCCTGGCTCGGCAACGTTAGTCGTCCAGCCGGCAATGAAGCCTTCCACGCCTTCGCTTGTCGTGTCCGATATGATTCTCGGTGAGTCTGGCTTCTCTTCTGGTGGCCTCGATTGGTTTGGACGATTGGCTAACCCGTGTTCCTTAGGATTTGGGTCGCATGGGACAGTGGTATACCAAGGATCTCTTCAAGGGCGTGCAGTGGCGGTCAAACGTCTTCTTCAGGACTTTGTCACGCTTGCCGCCCGTGAGGTTAGCATCCTGCAGGAGTCCGACGACCACCCCAACGTCATCCGATATTACTACCAAGAATCTCAGGGCAACTTTCTCTACATCGCTCTTGAACTGTGTCCCGCCTCACTCGCCGACGTGATCGAATCCCCGGACCAATATCAGGAGATCGTAGCAACCTTTGATCCTAAACGCGCACTTCGCCAGATCACGTCTGGATTGCGCCACCTCCACTCACTCAAAATCATCCATCGCGATATCAAACCGCACAACATCCTCATCTCGGGTACTAAAACCGGGTCGACAGGCAAGGATGGCGGGCGGAGGATGTTGATATCCGATTTCGGGCTGTGTAAAAGGCTCGAGGTGGATCAGACAAGCTTTTTGCCGACCGCGCAGGGTGCGCAAGCTGCTGGTACGGTGGGCTGGAGAGCGCCCGAGATTCTTCGTGGTGATGTGAAGCTCGACGATTCTCTTCAAGATGATGGGTCACAATCGTCTATGGGTAGCACAGGCACTATCGTCAACGGGGGCCCATCAACGCCCCGAGCAACGACCCGTCTCACGAAGGCCGTCGACATTTTCGCGCTGGGGTGTCTGTTCTACTACGTCCTCACGAACGGATCGCATCCGTTTGGGGGCAAATTTGAGAGGGAGGTCAACATCATCAAAAACGTCAAAAATCTGGATGGATTGGAGAGATTTGGAGAGGAAGGTTCAGAGGCTGTCCATTTGATCGACAGGATGCTGGATCCGGAGGCTTCTCATCGGCAAGTCTGACCGTCTGTCTTTTTGTACTTTCTTAACCCAAATCTTTCCCATAGACCGGATACCACGACCTGTCTCGTACACCCTTTCTTCTGGGACCCAGCACGTCGCCTAAGTTTCCTCCAAGATGCGTCTGATCGCTTTGAGATCATGTGCCGGGACCCACGGGACCATAATCTCGTCGTACTCGAGACAGGCGCGTTTGACATCGTGGGACACGACTGGCATACCAGGCTCGACAAGGTCTTTATCGAGAACCTGGGCAAATTCCGAAAATACGACGGAAAGAGCGTGCAAGATTTAATGAGGGCCCTGCGGAACAAGGTGAGTTTTGCGTGCTCGCAGAGCTATACGTTTTCTAAGAGGCACGCGGCAGAAACACCATTATCAAGACCTCCCGGACCACGTCAAGCGTACACTAGGACCGATGCCTGAAGGGTTCTTGTTTTATTTTACAAAACGGTTCCCGAGACTGTTCATACACGTGCACGGTGTCGTTTCCGACACACATCTACGGACAGAGTCGATGTTTAGGGCATATTTTGACCTCACCGAGTCGTGATTGCGCCGGTTGGACGGACGATGTACGAGGTCAGTGCATCGGGTCACGCCATGCCGCGTAGTTGGTTTTTCTTGATTCCCGTTGGCAGACCAACTTGTCCCATATGTACATATAGGCGTATGCATACCATGTCGGGCGGTTCGTCGACCGTTCTGCTTGTCGCTGACTCTGGATATCCATCTCATTTGGTGCACTCATACACAGATCTCCTGCATGCTTTCCCGCCACCTGTTGATGCGGCTTTTTGCTTACTTGCTAATTTAATGTACTGCACGTTGACTTGCTCGATCGAATCTGTATTTTGTAATACCACCCGTTCGCATTTCGTTGTCATTCTCGTTAGACTTGGGCAATAACACATCAGGTAAATCCGCACGGACTCGTCTCGGGCGGTGCACTCGGGTATACGAAAATGCATCAGTCTATTATCACAAGTATTACTTGCTGGTCGCCCGCAAGTCCGATTAGGCTCATCTATCATGCCTGTTTCCGCTGCAAGTTTTTGGGTAGCGCCTTCTTCCACGGCAAGAAGTCGCGTCCTTGCATATAAGGTCGTAGCACTTCGGGTATCACGAGGCCCTATCCGACCGCAGCGTGCATCGCGATCAGTCGCACGAAAGAAAAAAAAATAGGACCGAAATGACAACGTACATCGGCCGTCTGGTAATTCTCGACGAGACAACACAGTGCACGTTCGGTGGCACACATGGTCCCGTTGAGCATGTGTACGTATACCTTGCGTTGCTGATCTTTCGATTTGAGGCCACAGCGAACTTCGAGCCGTCGGCTCTCTGTCAAAACGTGGACGTGAGCACGACCGACGTGAGGACGGAGACGACGCACGATAGTCGGTACAATTCGAGCACGACACCAACTCCTTGTACGCCCCCTGGAACGGGAACCACGCCTCCAAGTCGCACTTTTTCGACGCTGCGAGGTTGAGGGCGCCACTGACGATCGCAACGACGCGGTATGGTAACCCGAGGCTCTGATAAAACGCCTCGCTGTTGGCGAGCATGGTGTCGAGCGCGGTCCAGCTGTCCTCTGGCGCGGTGATGACGAACTGCTCGACCTTTTCGAATTGGTGGACGCGGAAGATGCCCCACATGTCGCGGCCGGCCGAGCCGGCTTCTTTGCGGAAACAAGTCGAGTAGCCAGCGTAGCAGATGGGAAGTTGGGTTTTGGGGTCTTCGAACCACTCGTCTGCGTGGAAGGCCGAGATGGGTTGTTCCGAGGTGGCGATGAGGTATTTTTCGTCTTCGTCGGCGATGACCTGTGATGCGCGTTGAACCGTTGTTCCGGAAGCGACGACGAAATGCGGGGTGAACGTACCTTGTAGAGTTCCTCGTCGAATTGGCTGAGTTGGGCGGTCTTCGCCATGACTTCTTTGTTGACCATGAATGGGGGTTGGATCTTTTTGTAGCCACGTTTTCGGAGGAAGTCGAGTGCGTAGCTGACGAGAGCTTGGTTTAGATCGACACCGTCGTCGGTGAGGAAGTAACCTCTGTGGCCGACTATCTTCGCGCCTGTGAAGGTTGGAGTGAGTGATGAGACGAGACATGGGGATAGGCGTGCGGAAACCTACCTCGCTCGAGATCCATGGCATCCAGCCGGAGAAGGACTTCGTGATGAGGCATAATATCAGTCTTTTTTTCTACTTGACCGTTGGGGCCATCTGGATGCCACGTCCGTAGTGTTGCATTATCATCCTGCGGAAGGTCGTTTGAGGTCAATGTAGCACTGAGCACAGCTAGAAACACACCTCTGTCAAACTGACGGGTACGTCCTTGGCAACAAGGTTTCCGACGTTGCTCGCCTTTTGGCGCATGTGGAGTTCATATTCACGAGTATCTTTCCGCTTGGCTTCTACCTGTGCATCGAGGGCCTTCTTCTGTGCGACGAGATCGTCTGCGGGTTGTTTTGCCTGGGGTCTGTCGTGAGATAGGATGTCTTCGTCGGCACACGTGCGTACCTTTTTCTTTGCACCGATCTCTTTCTGGACTGCATTTACTTGCTTGTTGAGGCCGTTGAGTTCAAAGTCCACTAGAGGTGACGACATGGTCGGCGTCGATCCGGACGTCGGCGAGGATATTGCTACGCACTCTTTACCCACTCGGCGTACATTTCTATGACTTGATCTACGAGCTCGACCGGCTCGCCACGCTTGCGCTGCGACTCGCGGATCTCCTCTGCATTTCCACCCTTGCTGTCTATAAAGCTTGTTACGTCGAGTGTCATTGTGTGTTGTGATGATCAAAGTCTAAAGCGGGTATATCTTTTGCGTAGATGCGATTTGACGAACAATATGATGGTCGTGTTACGTAATCAATCCGGTGTGTGTAGCTGTTGGTGACTCGCCAAAGCGGTACGGTACGGTACCGAGGATTGGTGGAATGAATGTGGATGGCTTGTGTGGATGGCTTTGACGAGTCAAAGCTGGTGGACCTTGTCCGAATTGTTCTTTCTCATTTTTTGTGGGTTGTGGACGAGAAAAACAAAAGGACCTATAAGAGTAAACAAAGACAAGCTTTCCCCTGACGGCATGCGTATATCTTGACCACCTGCTACTGTTTATTTCACACCCTTCCTCATGTTTCAATTTCTACGACGTGTCTCTGGTTCTCTCCTTCCTCGTCCTGACCGTCCATGGAGGGATGACGGTGAGTCGCTACAATTTTTGTCTAGGCTGTGTCCGGTCCCGATCTGGCTGTCTTCTAGCCACGTCCCATGCTCCGACGATCGGTCGTAAACGCACATACAGCACCGCGAACCACGATGACGATGATTCGGCCTCCACTGCGAAGAGAACGAAAAACGACCTTGTCAGACCCGATACCGAATCTGACTCTGCGTCAGAAGGGGAGAGCCCCAAGCCAAATGGAACTCTTGAACGGCAGGACGTAAAAGAGGTCACTAAGGGCGTCAAGGATGTCGATCTCGAAGATAAGGATAAAGCAGAGGATACGTCCATACGGCCTGATTGCGTTCCACTTCCTGATTCGCCCTCCGGATCTCCGGAGCCAGAGTCCAACTCACCGGAGCCAGTCGAGGAGACCGAGGACCAGGAGCATGCAGACGATAAGGACTCTCTGGCATCTTCGGCACCTGAGGACGATGTGGAGGAGGATCACGAGGACAGCGGCAGATCTGAGGCAGCATCCGGTATCGACTCCGTCTCCACAGACGAGACCGTTCCCGTGTCAGAGGTCGCTGTTGCAGTTGTATCAGGGGAATCGGATCCACATAACCCTTTGGAGGTCAAGGCATAATATTTCTTGGCTCTTTATATATAGGCAGTATGCTTGACGGAGATGGAGATGTACGCTGAACCTGCGTTGTACAGTTATTTTACGGATCTAGCTCGTTATACCCGGACTTGTTTATACATAGTAGCTCAACTCCCGTTCAATCCTTACGATATTACTTGCATGCTTACACTCTACCAGCCGACTGTCACTCACCAACCTTGACAACATTGCGTCTCTTCAACGTCCTTCTCGGCGATAAATATGTGTCCTGTATCTTTCCACGAATGATCATCCATAGTTGACGTCCAATCGAATCGTTGTTGACCAGGAGGACTACACGAGGCGTACCTTGCACTACGAGGCTGCGCAACATCCGTCGGACCATTCTGTCGCCCCATTTCATTCACTTCTTGATTCCACATAGCGAAGCCATGGCCAGACGAAAAATGGAGGGATGGCCGCAGCCGCTGTTCCGTTCTGACAGTCCGGCGCGCTAGTCAATGCGAGCGTGACTGCCTCCGAGCGTTTAGATTCATCTCGACCACCGAGGCGAGCCACCGATCGTTTGCTACCATGTATCATGCTCGGGCATGCGTATGCTGCGTGCTCTTGAGCCACGCCTCCAATCATTCTTGGCTAGCCGCACATGCGTTCTGATATGCGACTCCTGTCGCCTTCCATCGGGTTCGTCAGCCGCTTATATGCGAGGGCTCGGCCGTGCGTTTTATCATTTACAAGCCCCGTTGACGCATTCAGACACGCACCCATCGCTCGATCTGCCCAAGTCCCCTGCGGAACACGCGCGTGCACCCGTGGACCGCCCCTGCCTACATATAACAGACTCGTTACTCCTGTGCACTGTTCCATTTCTCACACATCATCCCATTTCAACCTCCCTCGCCATTAGGACTGCTCTGCTGCTGCGTTTTCTTGGTGAATCAGCGTTACGCCCGTCGGACAGTCATACCATCACCTTTCCAAAGTTCCCGCTGCGATCAATAGCTGGTGCCAGATTACGAGGTGAGTCCACCAATAAATCCTATTCCCCGAACTAGCTGCGGCGGGAGGGCACGGGTGATGCCATGATTGATTCGCCGTCTACAGTCACACACGCACACGTAGCTGTACAACATGCGCCGTTTATTGGGTTTAAAGGACTCTTCCAACTCGAAGGGCAAGGAACGTCAGCAACTCGACCCTACCATTTCGTCCGTTTCCATACCCGACCCATCGTCCTCCCACATTCCCATGGAAGTCCACGTCAGCACTGAAATTCACTCGGCTCTCGATCGCCGGGGTTTCTTCCCACTTGCGAGTACAGCGAGTCTTGAGTCTTCCTCACCCGCTTCTTCTGACTCACGCCCGCTTCCACCCGAGATCCGCGTTCCAACTCACCCGTACCCATATTGGCAGGGTTACGCACACACCCCGTCTTCAACCTCCTCACAGAGTAGTCTAGAGTCGCCAGCGACGCCTTCGCATGTGTCCTGGCTGAACCTACCTAATACTACAAGCAATTCTAACGCCGCAAGCAGCGGAACAAATATTAATAACAATCTCAGCCCAGCTAACCCCACTTCGGCTCCCCAGAATTCCGCTGGACCGTCGTCATCCACACATTCACTTGTTCCCGGACGATCTTCTCCAAACCCCCATTTCCCCCCGCCTCCGCCTACAAATCCTCCTCCTAATTTGAGCATCCCAGCACGTCCTAACTTAGGACGTGTCTATTCTAACAAGAGTGCGCACTCGCTCCGCCTGCCCGTTCAGGAGTACTTCAACCAACAGCTCTCGCCCATCGTCGAACAAGACTACCTTTCTCCTGAAAAACGGCCTTCTTCCCTCCCGAGCTCGAGCCACGAGGGAGGATCACGTTCCAGTACTGCGCATACGAGGATAAGTGCTGCGTTAGTGACACCTATTAGCCCGGGAAGTGACGGGTTCGGGACGGCTACTGTAACACCAGTTAGCCCTGTCCCTATAACGCCTGTGTTGGTCAGTGCAAGGGGAACACCACCCACACCTCACGCGCAAGCGCAGGCCCAGACCCCAGTGACACCGTCATATCCGGGTCCAATGCCCTTGCCTTTTCTGAGGAGGAAAGAAGAGGATGGAAACGATTCCCCTCGTGAGTATTTCTCGTGTCATTTATCTTCTTCTGGATGCGGAATCACTTACTTGATGGTTCACGATAGGGCCCTCGCCGATTTCCACTTTTATACTGAGACCACTCAATCGGTCGATCAGTATGTCCTCGACGCGAACACACCAGTCTGGTTCTTCTGTTACCCCTCCCGTCATCCCACCATTGGACCTCAGACCCGAATTCAGAGGGCAGACATTCTTGACAACGCCAACGTCACTCCATTCGCGTGGATTCCTCGATGTTGGTGGTGCACGTGAAGACGACTCTGGTTCAGACCGCAGGGACAGTTTCGTAACCGCTCGAACAGGGATTGGTAGGGAGAGCAGGCATTCACTTGGACAATCGGAAGTCTTTGTAGATGCAGAGGAGGGTTTCATATATGATACTGACGGTACCGTTCATCAATTTGACTCCCGTGCTCTGGACGACGACGCGGATACACCGACCGCGGGTGTCCCTCAGTCACTCCCTCAGAATCCCGACGGTGTTTCCGGTGATTCTAAACCGATCAAACCCCCCATACCTGCACGAACAATGACGCATCTTCGTTCGTTGTCAGCGACGTCTTCTTCTCCACCTTCTTACAGTCACCCACCGGGCCCGCAAAGTTCGGAGAGCCATCTCCACCCTCATCGTTCCGTCCCTCCACCGTCCCTCCACCCCTCGCGCCCTGCCGTAAGCGCACCGAGTCTGGGGGAACTCGGCGCATCCACGTCTGCATCCTCATCGTTCATAGACCGACGTTTCGCACCCTCGTCGTTGTATCTCCTTCCTGTTTCGGAACGCGAGACGACGCAGACGGCACGGCCCCGGTGGACACTGTGCTTTGATCGCATGGATACCGTCCAAGTGCTCTTCTGGGTCGGGTTCATCGTACCGTGGTGCTGGCTCATCGGGGGCTGGCTCGTCTCTCCTAAGCCACCTTCGCGGGGGTACGGCTCTGGTGCAGGCTGCGTGTCTGGTACCGGCCGTAGTTCTGCCTCGGTGCACCACCCAAAACGTTCGAGCGACGGACGGGGGAGCAGTCTACACCCCCTCTTGGCGACAAACAGGAACAAGAGCCATCGGAGCGTACAGAGTTTTGATACGAGTCGGATGTCGCACGGGTATCCGTTCGTGGCACCGTCGGTATGGAGTTTAGCACCGCAACCACCAGCGCCACCTCCGCCGCCGTACCATCGACGCAGCCAGAGTGGGGATCAGAGTCAGAGTTATGGGCATAGTCAAAGTCATGGGCATAGTCAGAGCCATGCTCACAATCAGTCGCATGGTCAGGCTCAGACTCATCCACCGACGGTGGTGCTGGCGCTCAAGCCGGGCGAGTTTGCGAGAGGAGAGAGACGCAATAGGTGGGTAAGACGATGTCGGATCGCAGCGGTGGTGAGTGGGTTGTTGATCACGGCGGCGTTTCTCGTCGCGCTCGTCGTGGTCGCGACGGGTCATTCAGCTTGAAGTGATCTGCCTTGGTTCATCCTCTAACGTCGCTGTTGACGATATCCCATACAATCTCAAAATTTCATAGCACCAGGACTTGGGTCTATCATCTACGTTGTTTATTTCACGCTTCCCTTTTTTATTCGGCACCTGGTGTATTATGCTTGATTGGATACCAGCTGTATTACCAGTTCGACATTTCTTACTTGTCCCTCCGTTTTTCACATACTCGCCTTGTCACGGAGATGGCAGCTTGGGGGCGTAGAGTAGTCAGCCGTTCACGATTGACGCTTATGGCTAGATTCTTGCGTTCTCATCGATAATGGGGATGGTTGGTGGTTCGAGGGTGAGGTTTAATGATGGCTTTGAGCTTCAGGAACCCGAACGCTCATATGACGCCTTTGTATGGGCCAGGGAGATCTACGGAGATGATTTCAACGTACAAGCAACCAGCGCTCGCTCCTCTTTCGTCATCTCAAGCAATGAACCTCACCGTCTCCTGCTTGCCCTGAGGAAGGCATCCGCGCTTATGTAAATGTTTGGAAATCTCCCAAAGGTCTGGGTCAACAGTTGCGTATGAAGCAACAGTTTGTCCGCCATCAAGCCCGCCATCCTGAAACGAGCACGACCCTCACCACGCAACGTTGACGCGTTCCTGGGTCGGACGAACCTTGTTCCGTCGCCTCGTCGACGTTTTAACATTGATTCGACCAGGAACATTCCAGGCCCAGAGCGCCATTCCTCACACGTGTGCTTCATCCCAATTCTTTTTTTGATCGTAGGGCGCCCTTCACGTTACTGGTGAAACGTCAGGAAAAAGAGAACATGATGTCAAAGATTCAGCATCGGTAGCGAGAAGTTGGACACGTCCTGTGAAGCGATTCGACCAACTCGGCATTCCAACCCGGGAGTCGGAGAGCGACATCGACGGTCATGCCCAAGTTATACGTCCGCGACGAGGATCTGGCCAGAAATCCGTCGAGATACGAACTCTTGCACGAATCTCAGAGGCGAGCTGACATCGGTGATCTGGTTGGGTAGGATCCCTCAGGCCCAAGGCCTGTGAGCTGACAAAGGAGGTTCGAGAACGACTTACGCATATGGTTCGCATCCTACGTACCAAAGAGGACACAATCTATAATTGGCGAGTGCGCAAGCGTTGCCAACTGCGAACGACTTGGGAAACTGATGGTGGAGGAAGCGATTGGAGTTAATTTGTATTGTAGTAGTCATCAATAATTCAAAACTAAACTTGCCTTCTCCCGTTGAACTCGTCCATTGAATCCTTCAAATGCGGATATTTGGCCATTGCCACAACGAAGCTATTCGACACATCGATGAACGCTCGGTAAAGTTACCTGTAGTGTGGCTGCTGCGCCAACTACATATGTCTAGCGTCTATCGTCGGATTGGCGAGGACAGCCATCTCCATCACGGACTTAGTTCAAGTCATCACCGCCTCAGACAGCGCCCGAGTAATTCTTTTTTTGTCTGTTTCAGATCCATCATCTGAGGTTCCGTTCGAATGTCACAGGGAATACAACCGCACTGATAAGTAGACCGCTTCGAGTCGAAACCGGCCTCTCCGGGACATGCTGGATACTTGGGTTTCACGTAGTGCATAGCTCGCAAACTTCAAGTCCATGGGCTCGGACTTGGCAGATGCAACAGTTTGGTAGTGTGACGTAAATCAGACAGTTTGAAACTTCGATCTGAAGGCTCACAGCGTTATTGTACTGCAATTTAAGCACGGCGGCACTCGCCTACCTCCGACTTCTGGCTCACTTGGGAAGGCGCACCATAGAAATGATGACACTCAAGTAAATCATTCTCCGGTCTAACCCATCCCTTCGTCGGACAGGTCGACGCAGGATTGAATCTCATGCACCGAATGCTCGTAGAGATATATTGAGGTATTTTTTCTGCGAATTTCGATCTCGCAGGTCTCACCACAGTACCATTAGCAACGATCCACATACTCGCACGTGCAATTACTCGTGTGGGTAGAGATCTTGTCAGTTCTAGCCACGGTATATCTCTTTCGGCGTGATCACGTTTGTCCAAGCTTTCCAAGCACATTTATCTGCTGCTTTGGCCGGCCGGACTTTTTGCACAGTGGGTACTGTGAATTTTGTACCGAGGAATACGATATAATTCAATTGATGGTCTGCCTGGTTTGATGCTGGGACACGTATTCAGACGAATCGGGTTACTAGGGTGGTTCATTCAGACGGCGGGTGAAAGGAACGTCACTCATGTTGCTTTCAGATACCGTGTCCCTCGGGAATGTACATGGGTTTTCTGTGCTATTGGATCGAATATTGACTGGTGAGGTCGATGTGCCACGCACACTCTCACGATTTTCAGCGGCGGATCGTCCTCAAACTCATTGCATTACTGTTGGGTTATACCCACGCCAAAGGTAGTAACCGGGCAAGGTTGACGGGTCCTGACCTCCAGACACCGTCACCAATCAAGGTCTGCAGCGTATCATGCAATTTCTGTGGACGAATGTCTAATGGGACACGCTTGCAAGGAATGTGGCGGAGCCTCTCGGGTAGGTGTCATGGTACAGGACCAGAGCCTGCATGGTCCTGATGACATCGATCACGACTCGGATATGCTACATACTCCCGGAACGTCAATCATCGAGGTCCATCGACTCATCTACACTTGCACCTTGTTCGATATATGCTTTCAATTGGCTTCCACAGGTTCGTTATGTGGTATTTATATTATATTTTCCTCGGACGTGGAAGACCAATTACCATGCACATGGAGCGCATGACTTGACAACTTCAAAAAGATCTTATTGGGTGATGGGGGCTCGTACTTTTTTGCCAACAGCTCTATCCATTTTAAGCAGTGAAACGTACTGCTGCCACCTGACATCGACCGAGCAGCGTATCGTAAGCTTCGCTTTCGGCAGGTGAACTATAATGTACTGACAACTTTGCCGCTATTACATAGTATGGCGATCTAAACTTGTTACGATCTTACCTGGCTAGCTCTGGTGTGCCGTTGCTGGTATGTTTGTTTTTTTGTTTCTGTGGGATGCTGAAGTGACTGAAGACATTGCAAAGTGGACCATAATGCCGTATACCGTGGCACATTTAAGGCGGGTGTTCACTGGGAACCTCTCGCAGTAAATCATATCGTTTTGGGCAACCGCACTCTCCGTGTTTCGATCAGCTTTGAAAGCCGAACATTCCCTTTTCCAGCTCTGCTGGCTTGTCGTATCAGGTGTATCAACCAGAAGGCGAGGAAATTGCTTAACTACAGGACGTCCCCATGATTACGGCCGGTTCTACACATCATTATCAGTGCCGGCTTGGTATATTCACTCACTCTTCTCACGGCGTTGATCTGGCTTTGAATCAATCCAACGCTCAATGTGCTTCTGGACATGGTTGGCATTGGCCTTGTCTGCCTTGTCTGTTTCTATCACCTTTTATATGGTCACTTCCGTGTAGGGTTGACTGGACTAGAATACAGGTCGACTTCCTAACGTTGGCTGAGAAGAAGCTCGTGAACAGTGACTCGGAATGCTCGTCGATGAGTCTATGACTACTGTGAGCACCATCAGAGAGGTAGTCTGGACTCCTCTGCTGCTTTACGCAAACTTCATAATACCGTCTAGTAGTTCTTTGGCTAGAATTTTCTGCGTGCCTGATACTGGGAATATACCTCTTTGTTTGATTCAAGATACTCATTGTTGTTGCTCTTTCTCAACTTCTCATAGCAGGAGCACGCTATCGTGTCTGTACAGATTTCTTTTTTTGCTTCGAAGTAAATGGAGGAGTCACTCTCATGCTCTCGTTGTCTACAGTGCGGATGAAGTATGATCGCGATCTCAGTGACGTACCTGGTCGTCACGTTACAATCGTACCATTCTATCGCGTCGTTGGAGATGGGCTCGATATCAACAAGAAGTGGGAAGTATGAGTCAACCCTTTTCCCGCCAAGTATCAGGGTTGCAGTATGAGGCATTTCGTTGCGGCAGTATATATTTGAATAGTCAAAGGATGAGGGAAATTGTAGCGCCCTGGCAGAGGGGTTGCCGAGAGAGGGAAGTATATGTAAGCCTACCACGGCACGTGCATTCCATCCCGCGCTCCAACACATATCGATTCCATCCTGTATTCCACCTCTTGACCCGACGTCATCCAATGACGTTGTTCCCCTCTCCAGAGACATAT